>JAYKTE010260748.1:0-11750 GCA_036873565.1 Xipholeptos notoides | reverse complement strand
TATTTAGGCAGAATATCATTATTCAGACAAGTTTCATTAAAAAGAATTTTAATTTTCTTTTTCAATATTTTTAATTCAATTTTTTCTTGTTCTCTAAGTATTTATTTATTTATATATACTATAAGTACGAAAATACAAAATGCCTTTTTGCTTTTTGAGATGTTAAAATTATTTATTTATATATTCTATTAGTGACAGAATAAAAATGCTTTTTACTTTTTGAACTGTTAAAAGATGAAAACACAACAAAAACTGAAATGTAATTGACAAAATGTTGTGAGAAAGAAAATAATATGGATGAGGGAATTAGTCTGAATAATACTTTTAGAATATTTCACCAAATTAAAATACAATAAATATACTTATACTGTCAGTCACCTTTAGCTATTGAAAGCAGTTGTCTTTGAGTAAATTCCTTCATTTTAAAAGGTGATTATTAGTTTTTTCATTAAGAAAATAAGTAGTTAATATTTTAAATATTTTCTGTTCTTTGTGGCTTATTTGCAATATTTCAACTAACCTTACAAAAAATATCCTTCTCCTCTTTTTCAAAATAGCCCTGATAAAATATAATGAGGCTAAATAAACCAAGTCTCTCTCCCCCCTGAGTCAACCATTGTTTCATTATTCTCATTTACCCTGAAAGGTCAAGGATTTTAACCCCTCAAAAATGAGGATAAATCATTTCTGAGACAATGGCACCATCCAAGTACCTTTGTGTTAAAATTAATCTTAACAATATGTGATGGAGACTATTTTCACCCTACCCGATCATGGTCAACAGAACAAGAGCAGGCTACCCCCGTGATTTGAATAAAGGGTTAAGTTAAAAAATCTGTGACTCCCGATTACGACAAGAAGGTTCTCAAGTTCAATCACCTGAAGATGACCAAGGGGTTAATCGGTCAAAACATTGTGGAGATAACAATGATAAGGATGAGGACAGCAGTCCAAAGACTAGTTAACATAATATTTTCAGTATGTTTTTTTTAAATCTAAAACTATTTTCCATAACTTTTCCCAAATGAAACTTGGTTACCTTAATTCGAGAGACGAACAGACATTCTAAAATTCAGAAAGAGGCTATAACTTTGGTATTTTTGGTCGGCCAGCCACTGGGCAAACACAGCCTCTAAGATTGTAAAAAAAACTTGAGATCTTTATGTTGAGAAACAAAAAGGTTTTATTCTCTAGCAATCTCTGGGTATGTCCACCCAGAATACAACACCCTGTTTCTCTTAAAGGTAGGAGCCACCCATCTATCTTTGGCCTGGTGCCAAAACTTGCACTGATAACATAACACAATAAACCAACCACCAAACATCAACAATAAAAGCCCTATTGTCTTTCGGCATTTATCCAACTTAAAAAGAAAAATCTAGTAACAAAAAATTCATATTATCAATTCAGTCACTTTCAGCTGAAAACAAATTATCAAGCCTCATCTTAAGGATTCCATTGAAGGTAACAATAAAGATGAGGACAATAGTTTAAAAACTCAATACATAAATTATCAAGCCTCATTTCAAATATTCCAATGAAAATAACAATAAAGATGAGGACAATAGTTTAAAAACTCAAAACATAGATGTGTGAACAATAGAATAAAATTCTTTCTTGCAGATAGACTTTTTACAATAGATTTTTTTCTTATTTTTACTTTTTTTATCTATTTCATTCATTTATGTTTTTCTTCAATGAATGAAAATTTCATTCATTTTTTTTTTTTTCAATGAATGAAAATCTGAAAAATTCATTCATTTTTGTTTTGAAAAACAAAACAAAAAAAATTTGGTAAAAAAAGGAAACTATTTTTTCTTCATTTTGTTGTGTTTATTTTATTACCTGTCAAAGACCTGATTGATTTCTTCTCATCAGAAAATACCAAAATTGACTCACCTGAAATTTAAAAAAAAAAAAAGTAAAAATCAATTAAATTAATTTATAAAAAAAACAACAAATTATTAAGTCAGAATTCACTTATAAAAATCAAACCGAGGGAAGTCGATTTAGCCGAGTGGATAGGCAGTCAGACTTTGGAATCATAGTACGAGAATTCAAATCCCAGTTATTCCGTTTGTGTTCACATTTGGACTAACACCCTTGGGAAAGGTATGAATCCCTACATTCCTTCCAGCTATGGATTAAATATAAATAGCACATATTGTGTTATCATCAAAACTAAGCATGGACAAAAAATAACGTTTATCAAAATTGATTGTTGTCAGCATTAAATGACCTAAAATGGTTGATATGCCATAAAACACAAACAAAAATCAAACCTTTCTAGTTTCCAGAAGGCCCAACCTCTGTCGAACTAACCCTCATTAACACTAACTGACTTTACTAAACCAGAAGTGTGTGTGAGAGAGAGAGTGTGTGTGTGAGAGAGATATCAAGAGAAAGAGAGAGAGAGAGTGGGAATGTGAGAGATAGAGAGAGTGTATGTGTGTGTGTGAGAGTGTGTGTGTGTGTGTGCATGTGTATGAGGGTATGTGTGTGTGTGTGAGAGTGTGAATGTGTGTGTGTGTGAATGTGTGTGTGTGTGTGTGAATGTGTGAGAGTATGTGTGTTCATCCCTGGTTGTTGAGGATAGCCAAAGACATCACTTGGCTTGTTAGGTCCGGAGGTGGCTGATGAGGCCAATCTGAGCAAGAAAGCCTCACCCACAAAAAAACAGCAATAACAATGGATTCCTTTGTTAGTATTTGAGTGCTACTACTCTGCTTTCACACCTGATTTAACCAACCACAATGAATGTTCAATGAATGTTCATATTGTTCTAGATTATGGGAACCTCCATTTTTCCTTCCATTTGGAATCACGGTTGAACAGATTTGGTCTTAGATTTTCCATCATTCTCTCTGTCAGCTACCTAATCCGGTCAAAAATGGGATCACCAATCACCCCCCACACACACACACACACACAGAACTTAACTTCAGTGGATCCAGAGTGTGGGTTAGGCTCCCATGAACACGTTTGTGCATGTTAACAAAAATAACTCATTTCTACTTTTGGTTGTGGCCCTTGACTTAAGGCTACCCACGTATATGCAAACTGATAGTCCAAACAAAAATGGTGGTCATCTAGCAACCCACTCAAAACTTTACTTCAATGGGTCTAGAGTGTAGATTAGAGTCCCCTGAACACGTTTGTGCATGTTAACAAAAATATGATTCATTCGGACTATTGTTTATGACCATTGATTTAAGGGTACCCATGGGTACGCAAACTGAAAGAGTGAATTGTCATTTTTTTAATGGCTTTTTCAATTGATACTGCTTACTAAGTGTTAAATTTGGCTGTCAATGTGATGATGCAAATGACTGCAGTCTGGTCTGAACTCATTTGGGATTAATGGATTAATTGTACAACATTCATTCATTATTTTTAATGTAACAAAACAAATATAGTTGATATGCCGTAAAACACAAAAAAAAAACAAATAAGAAAAAAAAATGTCTCCATTCTTCACAGAAAGTAAGAAAATGAAAGACAAAGGGAAATAACTCTGCAAATCCATTTTTTAGATTAAGATCTCAATGGCTTCATGTCTAAGGCAGCAGAGTTTACTGACTTGTTAGCAGAGGAAAATAACTAAGTATTGGTTTATATAATTTCTAAATGACAATTATCAAGAGAATAGAGTGTATTTCTTTTTAAAATAACGGGTTTTGATATCACAAAAGGAGATAAAATAGTCTGAATAAAGAAATAGCATGAAACAATGTAGTCTATTTGTTTGAGGGAATTAAGTAGAAAGCAAAAGAAATATTAAATTACTAGTGTATATAACCATTAAAAATAAGGGGTTTTAATATCACAAAAGTTGTTAAGTAGTCTGAATAAAGAAGTAGCATAAAGGAAATGTAATATTTTTGTTTGAGGGAATTATGATTATGACAAAAATTTCCCTTTGATAAATACAGCCCTCATAGCTCAATTGGTACAGGATCAGACTTCTAAGAAATAATGAACGGAATATGAAGGTTTGGGGTTTGATTCCTGATGTAGGCTACATGTTTTCAATTTTATTTTAGTTATTTTATAAAGTTGAAAAGCTGTGAAGACGGGAGGGGTAACATTAAAACGAGCAACCTTTTGTACTCTAGAATCCATTTATCTACATAGGCACCACCATTCTCAATGTGTATTATCTCCTAAGTCAGCCATATTGACTGATTACAAGTTTTGAACTTATGAATGAAGCCAATCCAAGATGAAGGAAAATATTATCCAAGGGAAGTAACTGTTAAATTTTCGTTTCCAATCGTTCATATTTTCTTTTCTATGAAAATATTTGAAAATATCTGAATGTGATTTTGTTTTACATCCTGTTTTATCTATTCATTTGAAAAACATTGTTTCGTTTTATTATAATATAATTTAAAAGAATAACTGGGATTCGAACTCGGTGTTAAAATGTCATTCTATTTAAACGATGGCAACAATTAAGTGATATAAGTAAAATATTGAATTCAATTTGCCTGTATACTTATATCTATGTAAGTAGAGGAGTGGCAGAAGCTTGGACTCTGGAATCATATAATATGAGTTCAAATCCCAGTCAAAACCATTAATTACATTCACTTTCAGGAATGGTAAAAGCTTGGACTCTGGATTTGTATGATATGAGTTCAAATCCCAGTCAAAACCATTAATTACATTCACTTTCAGGAATGGTAAAAGCTTGGACTCTGTATTTGTATGATACGAGTTCAAATCCCAGTCAAAATCATTTTATTTACTTTCAGGTTTTACACAATTTCTATAAATATTTTTTTGTGAAGCCAATTCATCAAGGAAGGTCAACATGACATTTCTAATGTTTTATATATGGAGTATTAGAAGATATTAAAAATGCAATGTTGACCTGTAATGGTAGATTTGCAGCAAAGCAAAACATATTCATTATAATCAGATGTAAATCTAATACAAATTGGCCATGGTTTCACCCAAACTTACGATTGTAACTTCAAGACAATTAAATCTGATATTATAATTACTTGGTTGAGCACCAACCCAAGTTAGGCACAAGGTCATTTGTATGTGCTCATCAGGCTTTTATAATCAGTGTTGCCCTTCACCTAGATGAATTACTCTCCCGAGTTACTGAGCCTCATCTGTCCGAGACAGCTGAAAGTGAATATAGTGGTTTTTTGACTGGGATTTGAACTCGTATAATACGATTCCAGAGACCGAGCCTTTTCCACTGCTCCAACCTCGCTGCCCAAATTAAATCCGATGTAATTCTTTTTTTGCTTGATAGTTTAAGATTATTTTCCCTTTCAAAAATAATTGGAGCACAAGGAAGTTCATTTCAAAATACAAATATTATCAATAGGGCTGTGACAATATGCTTTTATCAAATTCTTGTCACATCTCTACTTGTTACTTGACTATTTTGCAATTTTACCATTTCTTTTAATTATGTAGTTATTAGTAGGGCTGTGACAATATCCTTTTATTAAAGAATATTCTTGTTACAGTCCCACTTGTTACTTGACTATTTTACCATTTCTTTTATTTCTGTAGATATTACTAACTAGAGAATCAAAAGAAATGGTAAAATCGCAAAATAGTTAAGTAACGACAAGAATACTCTTTAATAAAAGCATATTGTCATAGCCCTAATTATTAATCAGTTTTCTTATCCACAGGGGACCACACATGCTTTACTTGTTTCTGCTTTTTTGTCAAGAACACAAGTAATTAAGTAGCTGTAATATAAGGCCATAAACCTTTAGGATTTCCTGCCATTCTTAACACTTTCAGATTTGATTTAATTGAAGCAAACGACGTAGAGAGAATTTCCTGCAAGTCTTGAGATTGAAGAATGGAGAGAGAGAGAGAGAGAGAGAGAGAGAGAGAGAGAGAGAGAGAGAGAGAGAGAGAGAGAGAGAGAGTAACATGTCCACTTTCCATCCTGTGACCTTTTGGCCAGTCAGGCCAATCTGCCTGGCCTCACAACTGACCAGTTAATAATGATATTCACTAATGATCTTTATTAGCAGACCTTTTTATAATCTAGAGATAGTCTCCAGAATAGAATATATGGCTGCTAACAAAATTATCAAAGATGTCCTTGTTATACACTGTAATACATGCATTCTGACTCGGGTCACTCCTGCACATCATCATGTGTGTCTAATTGCTGTAGTTGACTATCAAACATAGTTAAGCCAGATCAGCTGCATAGCCCCTAAATGTGGCATTTAACTGTAAAAATGGGGGGAGAGGTCCCATAAGAATTTCTGTGTGACAGCCCATAAGACTCTCCAGTCCGCTCCTGTCACTAAGAGACAACCTGAATAAATGTTTATAATGTTTATAAAAAAGGAAAAGAATTCAGAAGAGATAGGGGTTTGAGTTTGTTTGCATTTTACGGCATATTAAACATTTTAGGTCATTAAATGCCTAGAACAATCATTTTTGATAAACGTTATGTTTTGTCCACACTTGGTTTTTTGAATAACACAATATGCACTATTTACTCATAGCTGGAGGGAAAGTGGGGATTCATACTATTTCCCAAGGGTATTAGTCTGAATTTTAACGCAAACAGAAGGACTGGGATTCGAACTCGCATACTACAATTCCAAAATCGACTCCCCCCTCAGAAGAGAAAGGAGATCAGTGAGCAAGCAGAGACAAGATGCCTTGTTGAGCAAACAATAGAAACTTTCTTGACAACAAAAGAGATAAGAATACAAAAACAGATTTTATTGAAATTTACTTTTTTTAAGACTAAAAATCTATTGTCGTCAATGGAAATAAGATTTTTTTTCTGATTCTGTCTCACCAAAAACATTGCTTTTATTGCTTTTCGTGATTTCTATTCAAAAAATCTTTTCAGTAAAAATCATTCTAAAAACACTAATTCTTTCTTTTGTTTTATGAAGGTTGTTCCAAAAGTAATGCCTCCTAGTTTTTTTTTATATACAAAAGTTGTTTCAAAAGTAATGCTAACTCGTTTTTTTTTTTAATGAATAACACAATATGCACTATTTAACCTACAGTTGGAGGGAATGTAGGGATTCATACCTTTCCCAATGAGGAGAATAAAGTTTGTTAAAGATTGTTATCAGTATTAGAGGACCTAAAATGGCGTAAAACACAAACAAACAAACAAAAACAAAAACAAACAAAAAAAGACTTTTGTAACATAAACCTACTTTTGAGCCACTCAACATAATTGAAATGTTATTGGGTGGATCAACTTGTAGGAAGAGGAAGTAGAAATAGAAAAAAATAGTTTAAGACAATTTAAAGGTTTTTGTTTTGGACTGCAGAAATCAAAACATTGGTTGGTTGGTTGGTTGGTGTTTTACAGCATATCAACCATTTTAGGTCATTTAATGCCTAGAACAATCATCTTTAATAAACGTTCTTTTTTGTCTACACTTTGTTTTTCAAATAATACAATATGCACTATTTAACCCATAGCTGGAGAAAAAGTGGTGATTCATACCTTTCCCAAGGGTATTAGTCCAAATATGAACCCAAATGGCTGGGATTCGAACTCACATACTACGATTCCAAAGAGAGACTGCTTATCCATGGGGCCAAATAGACTTTCCCCTGAAACATTGTTTAGAGAATTTATTTGGGGAATAATCATCAAAATATTTCATTTAGTAAATTATAGTGATTTAAATAAACTGAGGGTATTTGACCCCTTAGCAGCTATTTTTCCTGCTCAAAACCAAATCAAATTTGTTCCAATACCCCATATATCAAATTTCAATTTTCTAGACAGAAAATTGGCAAAGTGATTTGGTTCAGACTGTTACTTAGTAGTAGTAGCACAAGATTATTGCTTGCTTTGATCATCCTGCAACGACTTTAATAAGTAACGAATTCAACTGTGAAGGATCAATTGTTTTCTGATTAAATCTGCCAAAGAACAAAATGGCTTCCCCTCCCCCGCCCCGATCCCACCCCTCCCCCTTCCCCCTCCCCCAAAATGACGATTCTCTTTTCTCTTCCAACTCTGGATGTTTCAAATTCCACAACAAGATTTTTCAAATAACTTTTGAGCATTGTCAGTACTCAATCTCTCCAGTGGACAGGCAGTCAGACTTTGGAATCATAGTGCATGAGTTCGAATCCCAGTCGTTCCATGTGGGTTCATATTTGGACTAATACCCTTGGGAAAGGTATTAATCACCACTTTCCCTCCAGCTATGGGTTAAATAGTGAATTTTGTGTTATTCAAAAAAACTGTGCGTAAAAAAACTAAAGTTTACCAAAAATGATTGTTCTCTGCATTAAATGAATTAAAAAGGTTGATATGCCATAAAACACAAACAACCAAGAAACAAAAGTAAGGTGCACAATTGATTTGTGATTTCTTATAGAAAACGAACACAGCCCTGGTAGTGATAGCTGAGGAGGGTAAATTTGAGATTGTTTGTGTTTTACGGCATATCAACCATTTTAGGTCATTTAATGCCAAGAACAATCATTTTTAATAAACGTTATTTTTTGTCCACACTTACTTTTGAATAACACATTATGCACTATTTAACCCATAGCTGTAGGAAAAGTGGGGATTCATACCTTTCCCAAGGGTATTAGTCTGACTATGAACGCAAACGGATTCGAACTCACGTACTACGATTCCGAAGTCGGACTGCCTATCCACTGGGCCAAATCAACTTCCCCAGGAGTAGGCATTTATGCGCTAAGAAATGATACCAAAAAATAGATTCATATTTAAACAAAAAAAAAACAATAATTTCAAATAATTCTTCTCGGTTATCAAAAATCTAGTTTGTATGCCTGGATTTTGAATGATTAAGAGCAGAAAATAAGAGAAAATACTGTACAGACCTAATGGCTCAGTAGGTAGAGCATCATAATTTTAAGATAAAAATAATGAAGGCAATCTGACAGTCTGGGGATTGAGTCCCAAAGCAGGGGAAACATTTTAGTCTTTAATCTTCAGAGTGGGATAAAATACATAGGAATAAATAAACACATTAGGGTGTTAATTATATAGTATAGATTATTATCACATTCCTTATTATCATTATTAATATTATCCTCATTATTATTTTTTTTTTTTTCTTATTACCTTCATTATCATTATTATTATTATTATTATCATTATTATCCTCATTATTATTATTATCATCATTATTTTTTATTTCCCTCATTATTAATATTATCATTATTATACTCATTATTCTTAATATTATTTTTATCATCCTCATTATTATTATTGATATTTGAACTAAATATTTGAACTAAATAGGACCTTTTTTTTCTATCAATTTTTGTTCCCTCCTATCATCCATCATTTCACATCCATAATGGCCTGCAGGGAGAGAGGGGGAGAGAGAGAGAAAGAGAGAGAGGTGGAGAGAGAGAGAGGGAGAGAGAGAGAGAGAGAGAGAGAGAAAGAAAGAAAGAAAGAAAGAGAGAGAGAGATAGAGAGAGAGGGAGAGTGATAGAGGGGGGGATAGAGAGAGAGAGAGAGAGAGAGAGAGAGAGAGAGAGAGAAAGAAAGAAAGAAAGAAAGAGAGAGAGAGAGAGAGAGAGAGAGAGAGGGAGAGAGGGGGAGAGAGAGAGAGAGAGAGAGAGAGAGAGAGAGAGAGAGAGAGAGAGAGAGAGAGAGTCGATGAGGTCTGGAGAGCAGGTAAAAGGTTGACGGTTTGTTATATACTGACAATAGCAACAAGTTCCCTAGTAAGATTGTAGAGCATTTGTTTCTTTATTTATCCAAGTGGACAAGGGAGCAGCAGAGTTGCGAGAGAGTCGAAGAGGTCTGGAGATGCGGTACAAACCGAACGGTTTTCAAATTGTATGGAATTATATCTCTGTGTTAGGTAAAAAATACATCTTCTTATATAATAAATACATGAAACCGCCTCCATTGAACGTTGGCACACGGTCGACTCCTACAATCTACACGTGTCAAAAATATGACACGTACCATGCGCGAGTTCGAATCCAAGTCGTTCACATTTGGACTAATACACTTAAGAAAGGAATGAATCGCCACATTTCCCCCAGCTACAGATTTAATAGAGCATATTGTGTTATTAAAAAAACTACGTGTGGACAAAAGAACATTTATTAAAAATGATTGTTTTCAGCATTAAATGACCTAAAAAAGTTGTTATGCCGTAAAATAAAATAAGCAAACAACTGATACATACTGCTAAATGGGTGCATTTATTTTGATTACAATGGACGTGTTTGTCTGAATAAAAAACGGCTACTTCTTGTTTACTACAAACGTAAGGCGATTGTTCTACGGGCACCTGCCAATTGATACAACTGAGTCAACAATACTGTAACTGTATGAACCAGCACACTGTTGTCTACATAATTGTGGACTAGGACAGGGGTAGGCAACCATCGGACCACAGGCCATATCTGACCCGCGAGTGAATATTGTCCGGTCCGCCATTTTACACTGGATATGATTTAAATATGGACAGGAAAATAGGAATTTTCGTCTTTGTTATATATGCTTGTATCTTATTTCTTTTTTTTTTATTCCTGTAGTAAAATAAGTCGTATTGCTCAAATACATTTATATTATGTTGAATCCTTGCTTTCTTTGAATAGCCAGAACATTTATTTACATATTTAATAACATGGTTCTCCTTCATGACACTACATCTCCCCTACACGACTCTACAATTCTGTTGGGTCCTCACTCTCTGAAAGGTTACCGACCCCGGTTTTAGAGTCTATAAAATGAAAGGGAATATTTTACATTATTTGCTCTTTATGGACTATTGTCTCCACCATGCTTTATTTACATATTTATTAACATAGTTCTCCACCATGACACTGTAGCCATAGCTGTCTGGCCCTCCTCCATGATTCTACATAGCCATTTGGCCCTCGTTATTCAAAAGGTTTCCAACGTCTGGTCTCGGGGAATCGAATACCAAGTCTTTACAAATCGAACTTTCCACTTAAGTTAAAAAACAAACATTACTTGTAAGGAATAGAAAAAGATTTTCATTGACGAATAAAAAAGAATTGCGTTTCAACGCGTAAAGAAAAGGCAATAAAAGTCTAAATACTAGAAAAAAAAATTTAAAAAATAGAATCTCGAAGAATTTGCTAAAAAAAGAAAGGAAGAATCGTGATTTTTGCCTTTCATACCCTCCCCCCCCCAAAAAAAAAAAGATCGAAAGTCCCTTCTTCGCAACGATTTTTATCTGATCGACGTTCGATTGAAATGTTGTGGGTCTATCTTACAGATCGGTTTTCAGGATGTTCAAATGAAATTAGGGTCGGGTTTAATTGGCAACGAGGTGTGGAAACTTTCTGAGAAGTTTTGGCGAAGAGATCTGTTCCGGGATCAATAAAAAGATGCGTTTAAAAACTGAGAAAAAAAAATGAGAATAAAAAAAAAAAAAAACTACAAATACCTTTGACGATACTGATTAAAAATTAAGGCTTGACTTTGGTAAAGAAAACTTTTTTTTTAGTTGATCAGGTTTAAGTACGATGGATTCGTAAAACAATTAAAGTAAGTTAGATTCGTTGAATTAATTTTAGGGCTATCAGTCTTCAATTTATTCGGAATTTTATTATATATATAATTTATATATATATATATATATATATGGTTACTTCCACTTCTTTACAAAAGAAGGCCAACTCTAAGACCCGACTGCACATGAATGAGTTGTTCCAAAGTTACCCTCCTGATTTACCCACTTTTTCACAAACCCTACAAGTAAAATCCCAATTGGCACGCGCTGTGGATGATGAGT
>JAYKTE010260747.1:0-21081 GCA_036873565.1 Xipholeptos notoides | reverse complement strand
GATAAAACAGGATACCAACAAAAATGTAATTGACCTTAAATAACCCATAGAGGTTGATAGGTCAAAAAACAAAAAAATTCTTTATCAATTTTTTGGTAATCAGAAATGTTATTAATTTTCATAACTTAATGAGATTTCATTGATAATGATTTGTGGATATTTTAATGTGGCCAGAATAATTTGTATTCTAAATATTCTTTCTAATGTTTAAAAAAAGATGATTTTTATTTATTTTTCAATTTTTTAACAGTATGTCCACCTTTAAAGAATGTCCGCAAACGAAGATTTCGAAAAACATTAAAAAAGAAGGTATGCTACTTAATTTATTCCCTCTTGATTACCTTTTATTGATAACTATTGAAATAATAATGTTTATTTGATGAGTCATTCGGGCTTTTAGTGATGCATATAAATAGCATTTCTTGCATTAAATGACCACAAAATAATAGAATCAAATAAACAAACCAGTAAATAGCAATTTTTTATCTTGTAAAGATATACTATCATATTTTATACGTTTTATTATACAAAATCATTAGTGAAGATTTACACTCTTTACATGGCTAGAACATTTGTCCTTTTAAAGTTATGGACTTAACGCAAAACCTTTGACTCCAACATTTTTGGCATCTCTAGTATCTCATTATGTAACCAATTAATTGTATCTTAATTATATGATGCTTTATTTATTATGTATTTCATGGTTTTACAAAATAAATTAAGCCATATTTAGTGTAAATTTACTTAAATTTAGAGTCACTATAAAATGAGAACAGAAAATGAAAATTCTTATTAATCTAAAAAAAACATAAATGAAATTCAGAATGAAACCAACTTTGCTTTTACACTATTTTTTTATTGTATTGTTTTTTAAATCAAATACAATGATTTTAATGAAAACTACATTGTTTTCATTCTATCGGAAGTTTATAGAAAAGTTTTGCATGTTTATTATGCCAAACCGTTAATAAGAACTTAATAAGAAGTTATTTGTTTATGATTTTTGTTTAGATTAATAAAAGTTGATAATAATCTTGAAATATCAATAAATTTATATTAAATGATTTTAGATTCTAGAAAATAATTGTTTTTTCTTTTATATTTCACATCCTGTTTTTGCTTTAAATTCAAATTAATTTAATTTTTAGAAATCCCATTTTGGGTTGCTATATATACAATCTGTTAATTGTAAGTAAATACTAGCAGAATCCATGGAAATTCCACAGTAGTTGAAAACTTCAACTCACATCAGCAGGAACTACTCCCTATCTTTCTCCTACTATTTATCATCTTTGCTTTCTCTTTTCTCTCCTACTTCCATCCCATATTGACAACAGTTTTAAAATCTAAGTTCTCGTTCCCATCACTTTCTACTTCCATCTTAATTTTCCATTTTATTAGTAGCAACACCAAATTTAAAATCCTTTAAAAACTGCTTTTTGACAATTAAATTATTCCATTTTCATTCAGGGGGTTAAGGGCTGATAATGGTCATAGTGACTCAGCCTATTAATACAAAGATTATAGAATGTGATTATTATTATTATTATTATTATTATTTATGTCTTGCAGTACACAGAACAACCTGATATTGAAAAAGAAGTGAAGCGGTTATTTAGAATGGATGCTGAAGCCATTGATGTCAAATGGGAAGTTCTAACAGAAGAGGAGAAAACTTTATCAGAAAGTAACAGTCAAAATCAGATTGTAGAAGCTTGTGGGACAGCTGCTCCAGCAGAATGTAACATTTATCCCAGTGAAAACAGCATTGGATTAGATATAGGTAAGAGTCAATGAAAAATTCTTTGATTTTAAATATTTTCTCTATAAATGCCTTATAATAATAAAAAGTTTGATCTGCCTTAAAAGAAACTAACCAACCTTACAAACATCTTCCATTGATTAACAAGAATAATCTATTGAGTAGACCAAACATGGTTGTGATTGGACTCTATATGGGAGCCGATAATAAGGAAATCTAGATTAGAATGTTAGTTAAAATAGTTAATAAGCATGGGTAGAATAGATTGTATCATAATATTAGGACATATTAAATAGAATTATATTTACTCATAAAATATACGAGAAAAATATAAACACTTTAAAAAACACGTGAAAACCTAAAAAAACAAAAACTTAATTAAAAAAGAAGAACATAAACACACATTAAAAGTCACAAGGAGCTAACTGAAAAAGAAACACTTGACGACAAAAACAAATCTTCCGTTAAAAGCAGAAAAATGAAATCAACACTAAATGTCAAATATATTGATTTACTCAAAACAAAGAATAAAATAAACCACTAAATCTTGTTATGTTTCAATATTTTTTAATCTTGGCTATAAAAACTTAGGATTTATTTTAGAATTTGTTTATTACCCAAAATGGAATTTATTGCTAATGAACTAGTGTTTAAACGATTTACCTCCCTTTGTCTGAAAAATATGAAAACAAAACATTTCTTATGTTTTTCTTATTCAAGAAATTCAAGATTTTGGGTTATACTAAATGTTTTATTCTTCTAATAAGAATAGTTTCAGATATTAATTAATCAAACTATATTTTTTATTAGAAATAGAGAGGTTATTGAAACTGATTTGGTAATTTTCTGTGTTGAGAAGAATATTTGAACCTCTTTTTTTTTTAAAAGTTGTTTACACTTTTTTCTCTGTGAACAATCTTATTTCTATCAATTGATAAAACATTAATATGGTATTAACATTTTTCCATGAAAATGATATCCAATCGAAATAAATTTCTTAAAACTTGAAACATTTTTCTAGAAAAATGGTTTCTAGCATGAAATGATCAGAATTTTTTTGAAAGATTATTTGAAATCTAACTATGGAAAATTTCAACTAATTAAAAACTAAATTACAAAATATTTGAAGTATTTTAAAAAGTAATTTCTCTCTCTATATATTTTTTTATCAGAACAAGTATTTGGTGAATTGAGCAGTTCAGATGATGAAGACAAAGATGTGAATATAATGGACAGTGGTGAAGAAGAAGCTGCTATTATGTCAAGAGGTGCCGAAGCAGCCCAGCAGTTGATTGATGGTTTAAGTCAAGCAGTTGGAAATGACCAAGACTCTGTACTCTTGACCAGTAATGACCAAGACTCTGTACTCTTGACCAGTAATGACCAAGACTCTCTACTCTTGACCAGTAATGACCAAGAAGCCAGTGAAGATAGTTTCTCCATCTCTGGACTTTATCAATCAATGGAGTGATATCATATTTTTAAAAATGTTAACCTTATCCACCCCTAAAAGAAATAAGTATGATGGTGATATTCAATATTTTTAGAAAGAAGTGAAACAGACATGGTTACTAACCTATTTATTGTCTGAAAATTATAAACTTCTACTATTTTGCAGTTAATATTTTTAACCTTTTTACTATCAAGTTAGGAGGTGGGGAAAACAGACAGAAATAATCTTTTATATTAGAAAACTAACATTCCCAGAAATGTTTTATTATATGACAACTAAAATGTGTGTCACTTGCATCCTAGTAGAATAATTTCTATTGTGATAGAACTATTGTGATATGTGGTCTTAAAGTGAAAAGTATTAAGGAATAATGTAAGTACTTTACATATTTTAGAAGATCTTTTTATAGGCAGATTATAATTATGAAAAATATTTTAATTTTAGATTAATAATCCTATGAAAAATATGAATGCCATCATTTACCTTCCTGTAAAATCCCTCAAAATGTGTTTAGTTTGCCACACAACAAAGAAAACAGAGGAACGTTTTTCTTTTTTCACTTTTTATACTTTTTATTGTAAAAGGCTTTCATGAGATTATAAAATAAATATTTGTTTTTCTCATATAGGTTTCAAACAAAAACCATTCAAAATAAATGTCAAATTTTTAAAATGATTTTTTTGTCTTATTAAATGCTTGATAATATGAAGTATTCATATTTTTTATCTATTTTCATATACAAGGGTAATTTGATAAATAAGGAAGATTTTTCGATATAAGGACTTCTAATACAGATAGAGGCTTACTCTTTTCCTATTTTTCAAAATAGTCTCTCAGCATTGTCACACAGTTTTCCCATCTGTGCACAAGCTTCCATATTCCCTCAGTGCGAAAATCTTTGGATTGATGTCTCGTCCTGTCACTCGCAACGATTTTGACTTCATTGTCACTTTCAAATTTCATGCTTTTTGTGAACGCTTCCAAGAGAGCAAACAGAAAGTCTGAGGGGGCAAAGTTTGGGCTGTGAGGGAGCTGTTCCCCGCCCAGCTGTTTGGTGGTTTTGGCTGCTTTGTAAAGCCTTCGGTTGTCACGATTCAAGTTCACTCCTGAATGATGACCCCTTCGAGTAGCCAACACCAAGGTCACCATGAACAATTTTGTGTGTTGTCCCAACAGATAAGCTCAAAATCCTTACAATGTCATATACGGTCACCTTTCTGGCAGACGAGTAAAAACAAGAAGAAAAAAAAGAAGTAAGCTTCTATCTATTAAATGTCCTTAAATAAAATAAAAATCAACCTTATGTATTAAAATGATGCTTGTATTTTGGAGTAGGACAGTTTGCAGAAAAATCTTTCTTTTTTATCACGTTCATTGTAGATTAGTTTTGTTGCAGATTAGTGCAGGAAAATATTGTAGAAAATAATTTGTTTCATTCATTAAGAAAATCAGTTTTGGTTTTAAATGACCATAAAACTTGATATCCTGTTAAAAGCTAGCTAACGAACAACCAACCAATAAAACAACCCAAACCAAACTCTATTTTTTTTAAATCTGCAAAAGAATGAAATCCACTTGAAAAGAAACGGAAAATACATCTTAACCAAAACAAATGTAATAATGCAGCAAAATGTATCAGAAATTAATTTTGACAGGAGTTGAAGAAAAATATAGAAAAATAAAGAGTCATATTTTTTTAGAAAGCAGAGTGATTTGGCAGATGAGCCTAGCACATTGGCTAAAGACCACATTACCAGACATCTTTGACCCTCTCTCAAGTTAAAATTATCTAAAGGTGAGGGTTTCAAGCCCATCCAAAGGCATTAAGAATACTTTTCAAAGGCTTAACATGGTTAATGGAAAGATTGCAGTCTATCCCTGTGGATTATGTTGAAAATTCCTTACGACATCAAGGTTCCCAACTTTGATCATCTTTCATTTTGTATTAAACAATTGTGTTTTGTTGTTTTAAAATCAAATTAATTTTTGTAAAATGTTATTTTGACTTGATTTTCTTTTTTTTTTTTTGTTACATCTTTCATGTATATATATTAGTAAAGATACCCGCGCAAAAAAAGGATGCTTGACCTTTGACTATGAATAATTGTGTGCACCACCACTAAGTAGGGGACCATCGTAATGCCAGATTTGATCAGGATCAGTCCAGTGGTTTAGGCTGTAGGAGAGTATATATACATACGTTTGACCATGACCTTGAAAAATGGTGTGCACAATCCATGAAAAGGAGGACTATTATCATGCCAGGTTTGGTCATGATTGCTTTAGTGGTTTGGGCTTTAGAAGAGTATATATACATACATAGGCTTGACCTTGAAAGATTCTGTGCATCATCCCTAAGTGGAATTAATTATAATGCCAGATTTGGTCATGATCGCTCCAGTGGTTTGGGCTGTACCAGGGAGTATACATAAATATACTTTGACCTTGATAAATGGTGTGCACCAACCATTGGTTATAGACAATCATCATGCCAAGTTTATATATGTAAATATATTTCATGTGGTCCTTTTATCAGAAATGGTAAATTCATGCCAGCTCGGTGTATAACTGGCTTTGTGGCTAACTTGGTTTGATGCTCAGCCAAGTAGATATATCCTAATCCCTGCCCCAATGGGCATATAGAATAAATTCAAAAGACCAATTTTCATAAATTAGATTTTAATTCAAAATAAACTCTTAAATAATTTGTTAAAAGATTTACGGGTTAAAACTGATTCTCACTAAAATAAAATATTTTAACCTCTTTTTACAGTATGCCCTTTCCATTTAAGCATATCATGAAAATATGTAGCCAAAATATATTAGTTAAAAAGATCCCAGGTACGAACAGTTAAACAAGTCGTCAAAAAATGAATTTAGACAAATTTGACATCATTTTAACAGGTTTTTGTTGTTTATTTATTTTCTTTTAGGCATCAAAACAAGTAAAATTTCTATATGAAAAAGTCAAAAGACCTAGTAATGTTAAAAAAAAATTTAAATTAAAAAAATGTTTTAAAAAATGTTTCTTCAAGTGGTTTAATTTTTTTTTTAAGAACTAGGATCAGGAAATATTAATTTTATTGCTGATTTTTACTTTAGCAACCAATCAATAAATTCATATTAAAATTATAAGATGTAATATGGATGCCTCATAATTAAAATGAAATATTAATTATCTGAAAAATAAAAACCAAGTTAGTTCATATATGAATAATTTGAAGTGAATCCGACTCAAGTCGAATGAAGGTAAGAAATTCATTTAAACTCGATTGAATTTTTTAAAGGAATAAATTCAACCAATCAAAATCGAGCTTATAAAGTGTGCTAGCTTCGTTCGCGCCGTTTTTGCTTCTGAGAAAAAGAAAAAAACTTGAATTAAATTTATTTAAAAATTGAAGTAAAAAAAAATCAAATAAGTTTCCGATTTATGTTACTTTTATTTAAAAAACGAAAATTATTACGAGTATTTTCAACTGCCTGTTTGCGATATTAGACCAAAATAAAATAAAATAAAAACCCGGTGGGTCAGTCAGTGAGTCGGGCGGGGGGGACTCCTCTCTCCCTCGTTTGTTCCAAAATTCAAATATTTTTCAAGTCCTCTTTTAACTGTTGTTCGTATTTGTTAATAGCATAACTTTTATTATCAGTGTTGAGAGTTATTTTATAAATAAATGTTCGCAATGGTTGAAATAAAAAGAGCCATTTAAAATGATATTTTCAAATGATTTTATTTCAAAGAAGAAAGTTAAAAGAAAACTTGTTTTTTAATGATATTTATCCCGCCACCACGGATGACTTCCCCTCTTATAACAGCATTGGATTTTCACTCCCTATCTTTGCAATTTCAAACTCTCCTCCCCTTCCTCCCGCTGTTTTCCTTGCTGCTCCTCCTTCCGTCTCTTCTCTATTCGTTATCGTTTAGTCTCCATATTGGTTCGTTTTTTGGCTACGTTTATCTCACCAAATTGTCCCTTATTGTCCACCTCTCACTGGCCTGGTTTCAAGGTAAGGACCATTGTCAAGACGATTTAGATAGGGAATATTTACCTGGAAAAAAGGGCATTTCAAGAACACCGACCCTCTTGTTTGGGTCGGTTAAAATGACGGTGAAAACCGAAGGAAAAAAATGCTTTTAGTCTCAATCAAACAGTAAAAAAAAAGTAGATTTTCTTTGAAACGGAAGAAAAAATGTTTCTTATTTGTAAATAATAATTATGATTACTTTTTCTTTTTCTTTGAGATCCGATCAGTGATTTTTTTAATCTTATTTTTTCTATTTAATAATAATCCTTTATATTTGTTACATTTTTTTAACTATATTTTTACAAGTATTTTTTGTGTTTTAAAATCGCGTCAAAATGAAACAACATTGATTAGAAATAAAGTAGAATTGTTTTTCTTAGATTCCTTATTTGATCATTTCTGAAGTTTATTTGTTAATATCATTTATGAATGTTTTGAGTAATTAAATTAAAAAAAAAAACGAATGCTGCTCACCCGGTCCTTAAAAAATGACACACATTTATTTATAGGATTATTATTGTACTCTCAGCTCTGAAAAACTGGCTAAACAATTTAAATCCCTAACCTTTATTTTTTAATTTAAAGTGCCATTTAATAGAATTGACTTTGAACACGTGTGGGTCATATATTTTATTGATTTTCTTTAGGCTTTTTAAAAACTTAAACTGCATAGAAATATAGATCTTATTTCCTTTAACATTATCGCAAAGTGCATGAATAGACGGATTTGTTGTCAAATTCAGATCCTAGATGTTTTTATTTTCGGTTGTGATTGTTGATAGAAATGCAGAGTAAATATAGTTTTTATTTTTCTTTACTAAAAATAAAAAACTCGATGATGGACGATTATTGGACGAATGATTAAAGATTGTATCTTTTTTTCTTTTAATTGGAAGACAGCATCCATAGATTGATGTTCTAGTATTTTCTATTATGAATAAATAAGCACTTTTTTAATTTTGATTGTGAATGTAAGCAAGTAAGTAATAAATAGATGACTAAATGGTTTGTAACGGTAAAACTATCCTTCCTTCCTTCCTTCGTTCCCTTTTGACTAGAAAACCTAAACATGGCTGCTGCTGCCTGTCCCTCCGTTTCTGTCTCTCTCCCCCCGGAAAATAAAGAGAAAAATCTGCATTTTCTCCGGTCACTTTCGTACTTTCTTCTTGAAAAATAGTTTCATTTGAAGTGTGTAAATAACCACAATTCATGATTAAAACTAATTCCTAATTTACAAATATTAAATTGGCTAAAATCCTAGAAGAAAAATGAGTTTTTGTTAGAATTGAATGCTTAATTAATACATGTTTGTTGTAGTGGTTAAAGCATCGCTAATAATTTTCAGTTGTTTTCGTTTTTCATCCTTTTTTTTGTTTAGACTTTGTTCTTAGATTTCTTTGTTATTGTTTATTTTATTTCCAAAATATTCCTTACACTTTGAATAAAATCCCGTTTTCCTACATGTAACCATAAAATCATTTTAATAAAATTTGTGGACAATCATTTCATAAGAGAAAGATTTTTTA
Organism: Xipholeptos notoides; assembly: GCA_036873565.1. Taxonomy (NCBI): domain Eukaryota; kingdom Metazoa; phylum Mollusca; class Cephalopoda; family Idiosepiidae; genus Xipholeptos; species Xipholeptos notoides. Next base: position 12,314 of record JAYKTE010260747.1, on the reverse strand, counting down.
GTAAACAATTTTGACGCATTCATTATTGTCCGTCCATGTGCTTATAATATATTTTTCTTTGTTTTTTTTAATATTTTCAAAATCTGTTTTTCATAGAAATGTTATGTATTTCAATTATCCTTTGATTCATGAGTATTTTAACATATTTTTGCTAACTTAACCTAATTATTCATTTTAAAACTTCCTTCCTTCAAACTGGACAAAAACAAACAAAAATAAAATAATGCAGTTTATTTCTTATATTTTAGAAATTTTCGTATCATACTTTTTTTTTTCATACATTTTTTTTTCATACATTTTTTTTCTTTCATTTAAGATTTGTTTTCTTTTATTTTTTGAACATCTCGATATTTGATCTTTTATTTAAAGTTAATCCTGTCAGCTTTAACACTAGTTCTAAATTTTTATTTACTTTTTTCTGAAAATCTAAAAAACAAAATTAATTGGAAGCAATGATTTTGATTTTGATCAAGATTTTGTTTTCACTTTATATTCGTTATTTGTGCAGTTAACTATTCATACACAAAACATTTTTAGAAAATCATTTTGCAAATAACAATTACCTAAATCAATCATTGTAAAAAAAAGTGTTCATTGCATTTAAGTTGCTGAATTAAGTTGTGTAATTAATAATATATCATTTTTTAAAAAATTACTCCTGGATATGAAACTTTTTAATTGGTCCAAAATCACCAAATTGTTTACCGGTTTGCCGACTTCAGATTTTGCTTTTTTAATCAAAATGTAAAACAACAACAACAACAACAACATAATCACTGGGTGGGTGGGTTGCCACCCCCGCCAATCCAGTCATTTGTAAAAAGAAAACAAAAAAAGATCTTTTTAAATTTTCAAATTTCTTTCCTTTATTTACAAACAACCCGTTCTTCTTGACCGACCAAACTAACTCCTTTAAAAAAAAACAAAATCAATTATTCTTGGATATTCAATTTATGACTAACAACAACTTAAGTTATAAATTTATTTATTTTTTGTAAAAGAATCAAAACAATTCGGTTTTTAGTCCAACCAACAACATTAAAAAAAAAGTTTATTCCACCAGGAGTACTAAAAAATCAAATCACTAATTTTACAATTTCTAACGGTGTAAAATAAAGAAAATAAATGAATACATTTATTAACGACAAAATAGTCTGTAAAACTTTTAAAAAATCTGAGTGGGTGGTTAAATTCTTATGCAATTTAAAAATTATATTAAAATTTTCTGGCGATATAATTTTTTTTTTCCTCAAAATATGTTTGTTTTTCATTTTCGTGCACATAATGCTTTTTATTTTTATTGATATTTCGATTAATTAATTGATTGATTGTTTGAATCACCAGGGTTTATTAATTGTGAAATTATTTGGGAGTAGGGTTTACTGTTTGGTGTCTTTCTTTCATTACCCAATTTCGTTGTGGGTTAGGTTCTGTATTTATAAGGTAACCTAAGCAAAAGGTTTGTCATTATTTATTTTTAAATAAAAATATACACAAAATGCAACAAAAGTTTACTATTATGTCTTTTTAAAAGCTCTTTTTTTACAATTCAATATCATATATTGAATACCTATACTTAAATGCCATCGTAAATTAATCTCCAATGAAAGTGAACGAAGTACATTTTAAATTTTACTCTCGACTCATTGTTTCTTCTTTTTTCTCTGGAAGCTTCTTTTGTCAGTTTTATAATTTATTCATTTAAATAATTAGATTTCGTAGCATTATGCTTTATGAACAGCATTATTGCATGTAAAATATCCCAATTCAACGATGTTTTCAATTGGCCATTGCAACAAACATTCCTGTTGTTATTAATGAAAAAGCTTCTTCTTCCTTGTTCGGTTCGTTCAGTTCAACCTTTTTGCTGCTACTCGCCATTTCTTGCATTGAATTTTTTTTTTACACATCATTTCTCGTTTTTGGGGGTTTAAATTTAATCTCTATATTTTTCCCAATTTTTTATGTTTATATATATTAAAAAGATGACTTTGTTTGATTTCTAGAAAACCATGTTTGTAATAATGTACTTGTAGTAAACAAACCAACCTAACCCTGTGTTTTGTGTGCATCTTTTCATCTCATCCATCATTCACTTTCTGTTCGTTCATCACTCTCCTCCCCTTCCTTCCTCCCTCTTTATTTATTATTCTCTCTCTCTCTCTCTCCCCCTCTCTCCTTCTTCCATTATGGCGGCGGAGGAGCGGACAGTGGTTGTTTTATTTGGCAACTTCTCTACTAAAAAACAGAATCGATTTTAATATTAGTTATTTTTTTAGAAAATGATTGCTTGACTCTTTCTATATTTATTCCTTTTTTCTTTTGAATAAAAAATACTTTATTTTTCATCCGGAAGTAAATCTATAACTAGCCGCCGCCATTTTCCTTTAATGGCCGCAAAATAACCTTTTTTTTTTTTTCTAAATTATTTTTCATCAAAATTATCTGCTATTATTTTGTCCTTTGAACATCGATTTGTTTCAGATTAACCTGTTCTTTGCTTAGATAATAAACTAATTACATCAGATGAAAGAAAAAGTAAATAATTTTAACCTAAACTAATTCATTCTACTACTACTACTACTCGTTACTCGTACATTTTCCCTTTTCAGCTTTTGTGCTGCTGCTGCTCTTCTTCCCTTCTCCTAATAATTCATTGAAACTATCGAAAGTGGATATTATTCAATTTTTAAAGAAATTTATGAATGAATATGAAATCATTTCTATTTGTGGGTTTATTCCCTGCTGTTAGATTTTTAGAAAAAAATCCTTTCAAATATTTATAAATGTGTTTTTTTCAAATTCATCGCAATTTTCTTACTAAAATGACGTGTGTGTTTACTTTGTATATTTATTATGTGGACTAGTGACTGACTCCCCAGCCCTGACGTTTCGTCTGATTAATCCTTTTGGCCTTCATCAGGTGATAAGTATTTCTATTCATGTCAGGATCAAATCCGCAGTAGTTCGCATTTAGGTTTTTTTGTGTTGTCAATATAATGATTCTCAAAAACATCAGAGTGCAGTCAGTCAGTCAGAAATGCAGTGAGTGCACTCACTGTGCACTGCAGATTTTACCCTGACTTTAAACAAAACACTCTATTATCACAAAAAGGCCTAAGGATTAATCATCCGAAATGTGTATTTAACCAATCAGAATATATCGTCCTAAGTCTGCATAAGCAAGCCCAGGAGCCCCATCTTAAGAAATCCGAAAAAAACAGTAACAGACACTTCCTAAGCAACAGCAACACTAATTATTTAATTATGAATTAATTTATTTTTATATAAATCAGAAGAACATTTATTTATATATCATTAAAAAAGACTTTGTTGTTTCGACATGGAGGCTGAAGGAAGCTCCCATGTTTGACAAACGTGAAGAAGGCAAAAATGCACACGATCAAAATGATAAAGAACACCATTTTTATTTAGGTTATATTTTGATTTATAACAAACAATGAAGATGCATTTATTTACTTTTTATATTCCAATACTTGCATTCTTTTGTTTTATCTTTTTTTCATCATTTAAGTGTAACTAAATTAATCAACTGAGTATTTCCGTAGAAACTAAAAATAGTAATTAAAAAAATGAATGATTAACTAAAATGAATTTTATTTGTATTTTTGAGTCTGAGTAATCCAAATACTAATTTCAAAGTATATAAAGTGTACTCCAAAAGATAAAGGAATATTGTATTTTATTCTCCTCATTTTAGAAATGAAATCTAAGAAATTGTAAAAGTAAAACATTTCTTGCCAAGTATTCTGGGCTTGTAATATATTCTCCACCAATAAACATAACTATTGTGTGTCAAGTAAGTGTTTTTTAAGTGACGCATGGTATAGTAGTATAAGTGTTGGTTTATATAAGCCTATGAAAAACCTTATCATAGGTTCACATAGTACCATTTAATGAGAGCAGTCTACACCAGTGTATATATTAAATAATGGTTTGGGTTTGAAGTTTTAAAAAAAGGTCCTGAAAAGGGCAGAGAGAAAATATAGTGAATATAACAATAGTGAATAAAGCAGAAGTTCAAATAACATTTCCAAAGCCAATGCAGTTGATGCGCAGTTAGTCGATGCGTTCATCAATTTCAGAATGGCAACAGAGATGCGAGTGACAAGCGCATTCCAGATTTTAAATGGACCACTTCGTTCATCGCTGGCAAAAATGCATTGAGAATGTTGGTGACTATGTAGAAAAATAAATTCCTGAGCACAAAAGGTCACTTGTTTTGATGGCACCACTTGCGTCTATGTAGCTCTTCAATTTAAGAAAATAACTAGCATTATTTTTGGAACGACCCTTGTATGGCTTAGACCCCTTATCTTCCTTGTAGACCCAAAGTCTGAATACTATAAATGTCAAAAGAACAAAATGAACAAAATAACAGACATTTTTTGGATTGAAATCTGGGTTTATCATGTCTTGGAGGGAACAATTATTTAGAATAATGGTTTCAAAATTATTTGACCTGAAACCTTGAAATACCACAAAAGAAAAACCAAACAATAATCCTATTTTTTGATAAAAAAAAAGTAGTATTGGTTTATCCAGGCCTAACAACTGTGTTGGTCTCTATCATCAGGCAAAGAAATTTTGTGTTTAATTTTTAGCTTTCTACGAAGTAAATAAATTATTCATGTCTACAACACTATCCTTGGATGCCAATATTAAGTATTCTTCAATTTTTGGCAATTGAATATGGTCTAATATGAGAATTGGTCTGATCTTTTATCTCAGGACCATTGCACACCCTCAACTAAGCAATCGTATTCATTCTCAACTTATATATTCATGATGATTCTATTCTTCTCTAATCCAAAAGCTTTTTAGAATCTCTTCAATTTATGCCAAGCTTGTCTTTCTAAAATTAGAAATTAGATATTTTGAAAACTGCCATTTCCCTTTTGATTGTCTTTCAAGTTTGAATTTTTGAGATGAGGCTTCTTGTATTTAGATTATTTGGGCTTATTTTCTCATCTTTTTTATGTATAACATTTAGCAAATGCATATAGCTCGTTCAGTAATAGCATAGTAATAATCCTCTAGAGAATTAATTATTCAATTACAACTGCAGACAAAGTAAATGAACAGATTTATCAGATTAACACTAATATTAGATAGTACCAGGGTTGTTCCAAAAGTAATGCCTCTTAATCTTTTAACTCAAAAGTTAGAGAGCTACAAAGACAAAGGGTGCCATTAAAATCGGAAACCTTTTGTGCTCCAGAATTTATTTTTCTACAGACACCACCATTCTCAATACACTTTTGCCAGCGATGAACAAGAGCTTTGATTGTAGGAGTGGCACCATTCCATCGACTGCTGTCTGGACTCCAGTTCCTAGTGGTGATTCCATGTCTCATCATCAGGGATAATCTGGTGTATGAATGCATCCCCTTTGCTTTCATATCAATTCAACAAATCCTAACAGACATCCTGTCGGTCGTCCTTTTGACCCTGTGTGGCCACTTGTGGAACCCACTTAGTACACACTCTGCTGTATCCTAGGGATTACAACATTGTTTCCAGTGCACTGACATGCATTTCATTCCCTGCTAATTAAAAAAGGAGCATTACTTTTGGAACAATCCTCATAACGGTTTACCCAATATATTAGAAATATACGTTTGGTTCACAATTCCATGAAATCTTTCAAGTCTAACATGAAATTACCCCAAATCAACAAGCAAGACTTAAAGAAGACTGAAGGACGTATGTGCTAGTTGTATTACTTTTAGGACAATTTATTTTTTTATCCCTGATCAATAATCATAGCCATGGCATTGGCTACGTTTTGGAATGGCCCTGCAGTCCACTCAAGGGTTGGGTTAGTCTGGCACTGAACACACTGAATCTTGTTTCATGTTGATTTAAGGATTGATTTATTAAATATCTTCATCAATTCACTAGCCAACTTTTCTTTTTTTGAAAAATGACAAAAACAAACTTCTAGTTATAATTTAGTACTTCTGTTTAAAGCCTGACAAAAGAGCTTTAATTGAACTTTCCAAAATAGAGATTCATTATTTCTTTCTGGAAGGAAGTTGTAAGGAAAACAAAACTTCATCCATCCATGGCCTACTAATATATATATATTAGTAGGCCATGATCCATCCTTCATACAAATAATGGCTTAGTCCAATTCGGCATAAGTCCAAAGAGAATATAAAATAATTACTGTACTAAAAACAAGGTCTTCAGTTTGGTGGGGGTTATATTAATCCAGGTAAGAAACTGTTAATTCCAGCAAGCAGGTAAATCCAAGGCTGGATTGATATTCGAATTAACACCTGAACCATTTCAGTTTCTCATAGTGATGACCAAGCATTGCTTATCATTGAATAGTGTATATATAAAACTGGGTGGAGACAACAAAAATAAAAAACACAATAATAAGCCCCAAATATAGTCTCAATTTAAATGGAGATGAGATAGAAAACCTTAGTGATACTTTATGCTCTCTAATTATTCTAATAAAATTTGTATTCTTTAGGTGTAAAAATTAAAATCTCACTTAAATGATTAAAGTTGTTTTAAGCTGTTAAATTTTTCAATTATGCATGTTTAAAATAACCTTTATTTTTCTGTTTTGTATTTAACCTATTTAGATAGATTTTTTGAAAATGAAATTGTGGGCCTTCTTTAACAGTCTTGTGCATTTGTGACATTCAACAAAGAAAATATCTAAAATCAAATTAGGCAAAGAATGGCCTTTATTTTGATATAAAAATTGCCATAAATATACAAAAAGAAATGTGTGTAAATTCATTTAAAAAGAATTTTGTGTCATTTAATTCACTAATGAATTAAGCATGGCAAATCTGATTTTGAATAAAAGCTTATTAATTTGAAAGTTGGTTCTTGGCATTAAATGACTGTAAATGTCAGTTTGCAGTTAAACTAAACAACTGATATTTCCACAAATATTTTTTTTATTGGTTTTGCTATTGTTTATTTTTATTTAAAACAAAAAGTATATTTTCTCTTGTAAAGTTTATTTGAGTCCATATTTAACCCATAACTGGAGGAATGATAGAATTTGTATTTTTCTCAAATTATATTTTATAGTTGAATCTAGACTATGTAATAAAGACTGCTGTGTGTTTGTTTATATATGTTTATCATGTCATGCTCTGAGAATTAAAGGTAAAAACATATAGCACATAATGATGCTCATACACCAGACTGTCAGATTTCTTTAAATATTTTTATCTTAGAATTCTAGTGCTCTACCGACTGAGCCATTAGTGCTATACAGAATTTTCTTTTATTTCCTGCCCTTAAATATTAAAACCTGGGCATACAAACTAGATTTTCAATTACTAAGTAGAATATTTTTAATAGTTTTTGTTGATTGATGTATAAAATTTAAAACAAATTATATGAAAAGAAAAAATGCAGTATTTAAAGGTAAAATTTATTAGATTATTTTCAAAACCCATTATATTAATTTGCTAATTCTTAGTTTTTTTTTTTAATATTCACTTATTGATGTATTTTAGATGCATAGAGTAGTTTTGTTTTTTAAAGAGTTATTTTTTCTTCTTGTATTGCATAAATAGACTGTACAATTTTTTATATTTTATTTTGTTTTCATTTTTTTTTTTTGTAACAATTGTTATTCAGTTTAGATTTTATTGTTATAACTGAGAATGTCAGCCAATATATAAATGTTACTAAAGTTATATAAGAATTGAAGACATTAAATTGAGAATATTTCACATAAAAAAAGTTGCTTTGGTTTAGTTGGGCTTTGAAACTCAGACTTAGACTGGCTTTTGGCTGAAAAGCCATTTGGAAAATATTAGATCAAGAATAATTCACATTTCAAAATACCCATATTGATAATAATTGGTAACAAAATTGGGTGTGTATTATTTGATTCTGAAAAATATGCACAATTCTCCAATCCCCAAAAAGTAGTCAATGTGTAGATATCCATAGAAGTAATCCTCAGAAGGGAAGAAATAATCAAAGGGTTTTGCTTATAGAAAATAAAAAAAAGGAGGACTTAATAAAACTATTGATGAGGTTTTAATTCTCAGACTTTCAAAGTCTATAAAAAGTGGAACTCTTTTAGAAGATTGAATCTTAAGGAAAGACCTTCTCACAGTTCAAACGAGTACGTTCAGTAATATTACTAAGTTATCAAATAATATTAACTGAAACATAAATTTCAAATATTTCAAAAATAAGCCTCTCTAATGATTAATGTAAAATATTGCATATTTTGAAAAGCATTCCTTTATTTTATTTATTTTTTTCTTATTCTTTTACTATTATTATATTTTCAAAAGCAGAATGTTCTATTGTTAGGCTTCAGTTGACCTATTTGGCTGAGAAATATGTTTTTACTTCTTATCTTACCAAAGTATTATACACTTTATCTCCCGCCCGCCTCCTTCATTTAATGATTCCTGGTTTGTTAAGTGGTTAATCGTTACAACACTTAACAATAATGTTTTGTTTTTCTTTCAGAGACAAAAAGAATTATTTGTAAAAAGTTGACTGAAACAGAACTTACAATAATATAGAAATACATTTGTTTCTGCATTTATCACAATTTGGGATTGTTCATAATTTTTTAAGTTTTGGATCATGTATCCTAACCCTCACCTTTTCTCTCAAGTTGTGAAGGATAAAAACAAACAAACAATATGCAGACAATATTGTCCATGCTTTGAAACTGTAATTCACGAGTTCAAATCCAAGCTACTTCATTGCATTCAAATTCAGATTAATACCCTTTGGAAAGGTATTAATACCTTTATTTTCTACAGCTTTGGGTTAAATAATGCAACATGTTATTGAGATAACCTCTATACCGAAGACGTGTTTATCAAAAATGATTTTTACTATTAAATAACAGAAAAGATATATCAGTTTAAAAATTAACTAAATCTAAATCTAAATATAATCATAGTCAAAAAATACTAGAAGTATGGCCCAGCTTTGCCTGGGTGCAAATGACTTGCAACTAGGAAAGCAGTGCTGTACATGTGCAAATTTTGCTGGTCTGAATCATTGTGCTATGCAATTATCGGATGTCTGAAGGCTTTGATGTTTATTTTGATTTGTGTTATTTTGTAATTCGAAATTTTGACTCCTTAGTAGCTATTTTTCCAGCTAACCAATTAGAAAGTGTTCTGCAGATCCAAATAACCCTTATATCAAATTTCAAGTGTTTAGATTCAAAATTGGCAGAGTACACTGCAATGATCCGATCTTTCAACTTTGATTGCTTAACAGCTTGATTTCTGACTCCAAACCAGTTTAAAAGCTTTCCTATGATCTGAATGCCCTCTATGTCAAGTTTCAAGTCTGTAGACCAAAAATTGGCTTAAGAGTTTAGAGACTGATTGTACAAACACACACACATTTTTACTATTATTTATATAAAGACTAGCAGGATTACTCGCATGTACATTTAAAGTGAAATTAAATGAATAATTAAAAGAGTCTTAAAGTATTAAAAGAATTTTAGAAGAGTAATTTAAATGTTTAAGATGAATAATGGTTGATACATTTTTTAATCTATTTGCCAAAATAAGAAAGTTTGAGTTCTAGATAAACATCAATAACTTTTGGATAACGTCTGGCCAAATGAAACATGCAGGAAGTATGCAGTGCTTTAGATTTGAAATAATTAAAAAAGAATCATGGTATTTTAACAATCAAATTGAAAAGTAAATTGAAATTTTGCAAATATACCAACATTTTTTTAGATTATTTATCTGACAGAAATGAACGAGCAATAATTACTTTCAGGGTTAGATGTATCCAACTTTTTTTCATACTCCTTCATATCTTTGAAAGCTTATTTCTAAAATGTATTTTCAACCTTTTTGTGACAAAAATAAGTTCTGAATGAAATTTTTACTTTTTTGAACCCTGATAGTTTTTGGAAAAAAAATGTTTAAATGCTATTTAAAAAAAATTAATTGAAAAGTCAAATGAAACTTTAAAGATATACCAATATTTTTTGTTTTTAAATTACTAATTCAACAGAAGTACTGCTACGGTTAGGTGCTTAAGACGGCCATTTGCTAGAAATTGGTAAAACATAAGATACAAAAAAAATCCTTAAAGATGATGAAGTAACTATTTCTGTGATTTATAAAAATGTAGTGATATTTAATTATATATATAGTGAAAATATTTTTGTTTGGCAATTAGAATATTAAATTTATTTTTATTAGAAAAATTTGATGTTTAATTGTTAGTGCTAAAAATGTTATTTTCTTTATTCGGGTAACAATTTTCATTTGTGACTGGTTAGCTTCTTGTGATGAACATTACTTTGGCTATTTATTTGAAGTTTGACACCTCAGTAGCTACTCTTCTGACTGAAAACTGATTAAAAAGTTTTTACCTGGTCTGAATTTCAAGTCTGTTGGTCCAAAATTGTCAGAGGAGTTTAGTAGAGACTGATCTTTGGCCACACACTCAGAAAAAGTTGATTTTATAGATATACAGATAAAAATGTTGCTCTCAATCCAATTTATATACGTTAAATGACAGATGTAATGAAAGATTACAGCTGAAAATATTGAGACCACAGTAAATTGAATACTTCATCAACTAAAACATTTCACCCAAACAATCCAGTAAGCACTACTAACATCAAGAGGCAAGTTCAGTTATGACATTTTGAATCATTATTGTTTTATATACATAGCTGTTAATGTGTAGGTTTAATCTGTAAGATATTTCACTGCAAAGCATTGCAAAAAATGAATGCATCCCTATGATTAGATCAAACTTAATACACTGATACATTATGAAAGGTAAAAGTCTGAAGAAATGCAACTAAATCTTATTAGTCAAAGCCCAAATCTTTTTTCTATTCATTTTCAGATAAATAACTTTGGAGAAATTCTACAAGCTTACCTAAACTACTGTTGTAAAACCTATGGCAAAAGTTAGGCATAAAAAATATTGTTATAAAAATGATTCTTTAAATAATTCTAGAGATTGAAATGCCATTAAGCAATGGAACCAAACCCAATCCTCTGTGCTTTACTGATTATTTCTTTATTTTGGTGCTGATACTTTTCTGTATTCCTTTGTATTTTGATTTGAGTATTTTTTTTTTTTTTTTTTCTTTCTTTCCAACAGGTGAAAACCGAAGATGCCGCTGCCAAAGGGAGGCAAGCCTAATAAAATAGTCTATCCCCCAAACTGCAAAGAGGTGTCTGAAGATATTGGAAAAGATGAGCTGGTTCGGAGGCTTAAGGTAAATTAATTGCAAACCCTATAGAAACTTCATAAATTCTATAAACTAATTTATTCTTTCAATATGGGCAAACCTGTTGTGGCTTCAAAAAAATAACTGGTCTTCAAAACTTAAAACTTCTAAACTGATGTTAATAACCTCTCATTTAATTAATTAAATAATGTAGTTGATGTTTTTTAACCAATTTCTAATTTTTTATTCCTCTTGACGAAAGATATCTTATTCTATTGAAAGTATTAGATTGAAATTTAAGAAAAAATAAATGTTTTCCTTATGAACAGAAACATACAGTGTTGAGATATGAAAAATTAACTTTTATTTTATTTTTTTAGATGCTGGCCCGTGTGTTCCAGGATATGGGACAAGATGAAAATGAAAAATATTCTGAGTTAGCCCTCCATTTGGCCACTGAGTTCTTCTTTGATCATGCTAGTAAAGATGTCCGTCTTCTTGTGGCATGCTGTATTGCTGATGTCTTCCGTATATTTGCACCAGAAGCTCCGTATAGAGATCCTGATCATCTAAAGGTGGGTTCACTTGAAATCTAGATTTCTATCAGAACTTTCATAACCATTCTTTCCTAATATACATGATAAAAGAGAGGATATTTACCTAGCTGATATCCCTCACTAAAACACAACTTGGTATCCTTAGATAATGAGACATTACAGCACAGAAAAAGGTGAACAGTCCTAATTGATCCATTATTTCTGTTCATTGTACAAATTCTCTTTTCTTTTTAGTTTTCGGTTAAATAACTAATTCATTCATAAAACATGTTAACAAAAAAAAGGATTTTTTCCTCGTATTAAATGACTAAAGAAGGTTGATATGCCATGAAAAACTCAAACTTAGATTCTTAAACTATATTTGCTATTTAAAAAATGGATTAATTTATGAATTCTAATTTTTTTAAATTTTGTATAATTAACATTATTATTGAATATATTTGGTTTAATTAACATTATTATTGAATATATTTGGTTTAATTAACATTATTATTGAATATATTTGGTTTAATTAACATTATTATTGAATATATTTGGTTTAATTAACATTATTA
>JAYKTE010260636.1:0-11752 GCA_036873565.1 Xipholeptos notoides | reverse complement strand
AAAAACTAACGTTTACCAAAAATGATTGTTCTCTGCATTAAATGACCTAAAATGGTTGATATGCCGTAAAACACAAAAAAAACAACAAAAAAACAGTTGGATATCGTTGAATAAATGAATAAATTAAAGGGAATTATTGAGTGAACATTAATTAATGGTTATCTCCCTTGACAGTAACACAAGGTTGGGTTATTTCCCTTGTATTATCAAAATCTTTTGTTTTTAAATCTGCTTCACGAAATAGACTTTACTAATCTATTTGGTTTATGAAGATTTTTTTGTTTTATTAATTTCATTTCGTATTTATTAGAGGTTTTAGTTAAGGGAAATTATTATTAATATTAATTATGATTCAGATTAATCAAATTCATTTTTTTTTTTTTTTTTCCAAAAAACTAACTTTAAAAAAAAAATTGCTCAGTTGGCCCAGGTATCTTATCTTGCATATTGTATTGAACAAACCATATTTTCTACTACTGTTAAAGGGGAGATCCACTTCGGACAGTGAGTAGGCAGTCGGATTTCACAATCATAATGTGCGAGTTTGAATCCTAGTCGTTCCATTGGCGTTCATAATTGGACTAATACCCTTGGGAAAGGTATGAACACCCAAATTCTCCCCAGCTATGGATTAAATAGTGCATATTGTGTTATTAAAAAAAACTATTGTTTTTAGACAGTAACTTGAGAAAACTTTGTTTATTCTATGTTTGTTTTTATTCTGAATAAAAGCTAATAATTTTTTAATAATTCATAGTTAAATTTTTGGTTTGTTTAGTTAGATGTATTGAAAAGAAAATAGACACAAACATGTAGACTCTGTTCATAAAGTCGCCGTGAACCTTTCATTGTCTGGTTTAAATATAAGAAAACTGTGCTGCAACAGTTTTTTCTAATGCAGTTGAACTCTGAAATCAATTTTAAAGTTCAGAAATAATTATTTGTCATTTAAATCTACGAGGCCTGTCTAAAAAGTATCTGACATTTCACATACCTGACAGGGTTTGGACTCTAATCCCTTTCAAATTATGAGAATTTAAACTGCAATATATCATGATACACAGCTGATTTCTTATTCATACTAATATTCTTTTAAAATATTAATGTATATGTTAGTTAATCTCAGACATTTAACAACAAACAAAGGCCATTCCAAAAGTAATGCCTCAGGTCTTTTTTTAAATTCTGCTCAAATGGATCTGAGGAGATTGCAAATAGCATTATGATAACTGAATTTATGAGCTGAAAATTTCATGTCTCTGTTGCAGTTATCGATGGTGTGAAAGCTACTCCTGTTATGGATGTGAGTCAGAAGCAGAGATGCTTGCACACACTTAGCCCACTGATCTTCTATGACTGGAAACATCTCTGGAAGTCTTATTTTGGAATGGTGTTTATCTCCGCTGTTGTGTTCCGCATTATCTCTCCTCTGGTGATTCTCATTGCAAAACAATTTGTAAGATTCATCGGGTGTTTGGAGAAGATGTGATGGGTGTAACAAATTAAGGAGTGGTTCAAACCATTCAAAAATTGTCTTGTTAAACAGCTTTGTTAAAAATAGAGTATATCATTCTATTTTTTATTCTATTAAACCTTTTATTGTTTGTTTAAGTAATTTGACTTAGCTCATTTGGTTAAAAGTAAAATAAAGGCTGGAAAGACATTTTTTTCAATCAGTATTTGGAAGATTGTCTGTGAAAAAACAGTCGCCAACAGATGAGTGTTTTATTATTTTTAATCGTCACCTAAAAAAGAATCACTCGCAGTGTAGGGCCTTGAGCCACTTTGATCTAATACTATAAAGAATATATTTTTCTTAGCAAGAGTGCTGTTAAAAATACAAACTTTCTAATGCATCTATTGTTCATTTTTATTTTTTTAAGACTTGTCAATTGGATTGTGAATGAAAGTATAGTTAAGTTTCTTAAACTTCATTTGTAGAGAGTGTTATGGACCCTCGAACAGAAAATACAATGCACCCCTTCCCCCTTTTTTTACAGTTAAATGCAGCATGTGATATATATTTACTTAACTATGTCCAGTAGTCGGCTACAGCCGTTTGACACACATTATGATGTGTGGACAAACCAGAGTGACCAGAGTCAGAATGCATGTATTAGAGTGTATAACAAGGATATCCTTGATAATTTTATTGGCAGCCAGGCACCTTTACAGTGCCAAGCCCTTGGGCATGGTCCGATTGACCGATGGCTCAGTCTTCCCTTGGGTTACAAAAACCCCACAAATATGAACATTTCAGTGTAATTAAATGAATTATTCGGAAAAACATTAATATTCCTTCATTATATAATTATTATTGTACCACAGACATTTTGTAACATGCTAGTTGAGAATTGTTGCTTGTACTAGATATATATATATATTCCTTACTTGCTTTACTGTTGGAACATTCCTTTAGTCCAAGTATTATAAACCAGTCATCTTGTAGCAAGAACCAACCAATCAAAATAAAGCTAGGAAAGACTCCTACTCCTCCTACTCCTCCTATCAATAGCTGACTTGTTAAAGAATCCATAGCAGTAATTCATTGATTCTCTGCAAGAACAATTTTAACTCTGCAATTATTTCTGTTTTCTTTTTTTTTCATTCAATTTCATCCCCAGGTTATAAAGACCCAAATATTTTGATTAAAATTTAAATACTTCATATTTTATGAATTAACAAGCAGAATTACTCAGCATTTCTTTTGTTATCAAATTTATTTACAAAATTAATAATGGATAGAATAATTTTTGATCTATGTTCCTTCCCCCCTCTCTCTGTTATGTTTATGAAATACATACAAGATTGGGATTTTTATTGTACTCTGAGGCTGTCTCACATATATATTAATTTTTCAAGAAAATTTTGCCTATATTCATAGTTAAAGTGCTCAATATCAGTGATAGAGCATGAGTAGTTGATCAACAACAAGCAATAATACCTGGCCTTGCTTGGGCCCATAGCAGTTATTTTTTTAACTGAAAATCAAATTTGTTCCACTCATTTGAATACCCCATATATAAAATTTCTAATCTCTATACCCAAAATTAGCAATGTAGACATGAAATTTTTTAACAATTCTTAAAAATGTTGGTGCACAGTGACATTAAGAATTTTTCAATTTGGATGATTTTATTTTGTGGATTTCTTTTAACATTATAAGGATTTTTTATAAGTGAATGATTGTAAAGCATTCGCTTAAAGAATTTCTTTGTTTTAACTAAACTAAAAGCATTTCTTTGCTTCATATGAGGATTTACTTATTAAGAAAGTCTATCAATGTTAAATTTGAGGGAAGAATGTTTTTCAATTTTCAAGAACAAATGAAAGCTAAAAAATCCCATAACAATTATAATATTCAATGATATCTGCTAAAAGGTTTTTCTAAAACAACCAGTCATTGCAATTATCTATTTATAAAGGAATTTGTAGAAAATAAAAAACCCTTCTTGTAATGTGTTGCTCATCTCTTAAAATGTTACATTTCCTGAGAGTAGTACTACTACTATTAGTGAGAGTACTACTACTATTAGTGAGAGTAGAGTACTACTACTATTAGTGAGAGTAGAGTACTACTACTATTAGTGAGAGTAGAGTACTACTACTTTTAGTGAGAGTAGAGTACTACTACTATTAGTGTGAGTAGAGTACTACTACTACTGGGGAATTTTGGTCTTAGACATTCAGAAACTATAGTCTGTTACTTGGCATTTTATAGCATTTTCCTTTTTGTCTTATTAAATCAAACAGTGCTTAGAGAGCATAAACCTCCATCAATGTTAATTGTATTTCAATTGATTTTAATTGATTTTAAATTGATTAATTTTATTTTGAAAAACCTTATCCAATTCATTTAAGAAATATCAGTTTCTTTGATTCAAATATAGGACTTTCTTTATATAAAAAAAAAAGCATACTGTTATCAAATCTTAAATCTGAATCAGATCTAAATGGAATAACCGGTAAATATGCACTTAACCAACACACTTTTGGGTTCTTTAAAAAATGGAATGGAAATTTCAATTTCATTCCACAAAGGGGAAATAATCAATAATCGAAAAAGAAAAATTAACCAAAAAAAACGAAAGAATATTTTTTTTTTTTTTTTTTACAACAAGCTGTCATTTTCATTAAGATATAAATAAACAATTTTTTTTATTGGGGCCTGTATAACTTCTCACACTCTGTAAAAGATCTTTGGAGAAGTTTCGTGGTGTCACTTTGTTTTTTGGTTAATTTTTCTTTTTCGATTATCGGTTTGTGGAGCGAAATTAAAGTTTCCATTCCATTTTTTTAAACAACCCAAAAGTGCGTTGGTTAAGTGCATAATTACCTTATTCATGTAAAATAATTGTGTGAGATATAAAGTTTTTTGTTTGTTTGTTTTTTAAATCTTGAAAAATTCCTGGATTCAGGCCATGATTCAGATCAGTGCCAATCATAAGCTTTTCTAACTTTCTTGAAAATTTAAAATCTATAACTTTTTCCAAATGGTTTAAACAAACAATCTCCGATTTGTTAGAGGTTAGGGTTACATGAACATCCTCACTGAAAAATATTTTAAGAACAAACATTTGTTCAGTAATGATCTTTATTAGCGGACTGTTGTCCTCATCTTTTTATTGGTGTTATTACACTACATTTCGGCTAACTCTTCTTCCGGCCTTCATCAGGTGGTTAACTGCAATCTCGGATAGGAACTCTGAGTCTTGTAACCGCATCCCCAGTAATCACTGCCGTCCATAGTTGCTGTCTATTGCACCATGTTTTGACCAATTAAACCTCTGGTTGGCTTGGGTAGGAATCGAAACCACTATCTTCTGCCAATGCTCACTTGGAACTGTAGACTCAACACCTCTATCCGCTGTGCCATGGACCCCAAAGGCCAGAGGAAGAGTTGGCCGAAAAGTAGTGCAATAACACCTAATCAAAGAGGATGACAACAGTCCGCTAATAAAGATCAATACTGAATTATGAAGCCTCATCTCAATTTCTAAATAAATATAATTACAGACATTTGTCTTCATAGATTTTAATGGTTTTCATATATAGTTTCAATTCATTTTAAGATTTTCTTTCTACCAAATTCTGTAGAATTTAAATGTACATTGTTTCCCAACCTATTTTGAGTTTTGTTTCCACAGTTTTTAACTTTGTATTTTGTCATTACTTGCAACCAATCCAAATTGAGCTCTATACTTTATACATTGTAAAATAGTACTTAGACACTGGCTTAATTAATAAATGCTCATGCAGATTTTATTTATACTTTCTTGAAGTATTCAGAACTTTTCTGATTTCAAAAAGGAAAATGGAGAAATTCTGATTTATTTGAAAAAAAACCCCGAAAAACGAATGAATACTGAAAATACTTTGTTGTTTAAAGAATATTGTACAAATTATCGAGTTGTAATTCCTGTCTTATTTGAAATATACAATTCTATAAGGTTTTCTATAATCAATGCACAAATAATGAAAATAGTAAGTGATGACTACCTGGTCTCCATAAATATTCAACTTTTTCTAGAAAGAAATATTATTGTTCTTTATGTATGTTATATTTACTTGGTCGAGCACCAACCCAAGTTAGGCACCAGGCCATTTATATGTGCTCATTATAACCCGGGACTTTTGTAATCAGTGTAGCCCTTCACCTAGATGAATTACTCTCCCGAGTTAACAAGCCTCATCTGCCCAAGACAGCTGAAAGTGAATGTAGTGTTTTTTTTTTACTCGGATTTGAACTCTTGTACTACAATTCCAGAGACCGAGCTTTTACCACTGCTCCAACTTCGCTGCCTGTTCTTTATGTATGTCCTTGTGTCAGAATCAGAATATGTGAAAGAAAAGATGAGTATTTGTGAATAAAGGAAAAAAAGACAAATACTAACTCTACTCATTTTTAACATTTTTGCTTTTTGCATTCTTTTTACAACACCCCCACATTGGCCAATGTTGCTTGTAAGCCTTTATTAGATCTTACATTATAAACTGTAAACCTATAAACTTATATAAGGTTGATATGCCGTAAAACAAACCCACATAATAAACTCTCCTATCTTCCCGTGTTAAACTTTAGTATTCTCGTGGAATCTTGAACCAAACTTCGTATTTAATTTATAAGCCCAGATTGTTTTCAATTTGTTAATTATTTTCTGTTTGAGTAATAGGTGTTAGTTTTTTGTTTTTAAAGCTAACTCCCGCTAACATATTTATTTCTAATGCCCAACAGTTAACAGTTGGCTCATCCCTTCTACTAGATTGAAAAATATTGTTAGATTGTTGTGGTCTCCTTTTTTAAACCTGATTCACTTTAGTCCATACCAAATCTTTGCTTTAAACAAGTTATTCTTTATACTTAAAATGATTATTAGATCATTTTGATTTTTTATTGTTCATGAGCTTTAATGGATTTAAACTCTTGAAAAGTTTGACTATTAATTTACTAGTGGGTCTTATTATTATTTTACTATAATGGTTCATTTCTGCTGAAAGTAGTTAGTCTGCTAGGCTAGAGCAACCCCTTGGTAAACTAGAGCAAAACCATAAAAATGAGTTATCTTTGAGGAAAACAATTATTTATAGTTCACTTCTTCTGTGTGCATGCTATAGATTTGAATTAATAGCTATAGCATCCGGTTTTGATTTTTTAAATAACCTTGAATCTATAGAAGTCACAAAATTCAGTCATGTTGTTTTGAAGTTAGGTTTTAGTCACTGTGACATTGTGCAGAGCAGGCTTGCTTGCTTGCTTACATAGATTTATGTTTATGTCTTCATCTTGTTTTGTCAGAGCTCTCTCTCACTGAAAATCTTTTTCTTTCTACTTTCTACAAACATTCTCAAGCAGGAACATTTTGTAGGCACACAAGACACTAATTATATTATATGCTTAGCCTGCTTTCTTGAACATTATCATTGTCAAACATTTTTTTCTAATAAATGGATTCTTATATTTTGATCTGGTTTCTTTATTTAAGAGTATATTAAACTCCTTTAAAGATATGTAATGTTGAATCATTTTTGTTGGCATTGTTTTAAATATATATTTTAAAGCCTTGGTTGTTGAAAAATATTTATTATGTTTATCAGGGCTCTACAGACAAATTTCATGTTGGTTGACCTTTGACAACTAAATATTTTCATTTACTAGCCAAATAGAAAAGTTACTAGCTAAACCCATAAAATGTTATTTCACTCTAATGTTATGAATAATCCAATATTATTGGTATTGATCTATTTATCTCTTCTATTAAACCTTTCATTGTTTGAATAATTTCACTTTGTTCGTTTTATATTAAAAAAAGGTTGGAAAAACATTTTTTCACTCAGTTCAGTGAAAAAAACAGTCGCCAAAGGATAAGTGATTTATTATTTTTAGTTGCCACTTGGAAATATATCTTGCCAAAGCAAGTGATTCGCTCGCAATGCAGAGCCCTGTCTATGAATAAAATGTGGAATAGGCAAAACATTCAGATACTAATTATCTAAGTTTAATAAATCCATTGTTATTCTTAGTTTGATAGTATTATTGTTAACATAACATGTGTTCAATAGATATTCAGGAATACAGGTTCATAAAGCCTTTAATAACTACACAAGTATTTCATAAATAAATGTTGGTTGAGTGGTTTTAGTGTTCGAAATGATGATGAAAAACATGAAGAATCTTTTTAAAAAAATTTAGATAGAAAGTATGACTATGGAAGATTGGGGTTGGTTTTGTTTATATGCAATTTGACACTGGAAACTCTGAATTGCTTTGAATAATATTTTGAAATTTTAGATTTTAAAAGCTCCCTTCATTCTCTATTAATTTTTGGTTGATTATTTTGAACTTTATCAAACAGATCCCTAATCACACCACCTAGGCAAGTTTCATCTGACCCTGATTTGAGATTTTATAACAATTTGCATTTAAACTTGAAAAATTCTAGTTGATAAAATTGAATTACTATTATTACACTGGTGGCATTTCTGTGTTGTATCAGAGTAAAATGTAAAATCCAAATATAACATTTTTTATTGTGAAATCAATTCAAATGAATATAACAAAATTCAAATGAGTATAACACAATTCTAATAAGTATAACAAACTAAACACAATAAATAAATAAATGGTAAAGCTTTCTTCTCCTAAAGTGCTTTTGTATATGTAATATTCTACTAGCAGAACCTGTGGAAATTCCACAGTAGTTGAAATATCAGAAACTAAATTTAACATCGTAAAATCTAGGATTTGTTAAAAAATTGCTTAGAAATTTTTTTAAGAGTTTTAATTAAAAAAACTAAATTCTTAACTAAAATATGATAAAAATGGTTTTAATGATTTTTTTAAAGATAAAGAATGACTTTAAAGATAGGTAAGGTCGTTGCTTTTGGTGTAAGCGTGACACACAAAATAATACACATGCTATTGTATTAATATATAGATTATTGAATTTTTCATATTGCAACCGATTTGAATATTTGAAATTCCTTATTAACTTATTTGTTTCTGATATGAGGATTTAGGTTGCAGCAAAACCTTGACTCTTTCCTTTTAAGTTGTTTATATTTTCTCAAGATGGTTTCTGAGATACTTGAAGTTGTGTGTTGCTTTTTCATCTTCTTTTCTTGGTACAGGCAAGCAAAGTGTTCGCATTGGAAGGAGAGGAGAGCAGAGCAGAGGAGAGGAGAGGAGAGTTAAAAATCAAGAATCAGTTAGCTGTCTTTTTTGTAGTATTAGTATTAATATCATCATGATTATGATCATCATCATCATCATCATCATGATAGAAGTGAGTGGTAGCAGAAGTAGTAGCAGTAGTAGTAACATGGCAATCTTGCTGAGATCCCTTTTTTTAAAATCCATGGAAGAAGGAAGACTGCCATGATTGGAACATGGCCAACTTTTTCATCAACCTTTTCTTCCAACTTTCATCTCCACCTTCCTCCTCTTCCTCCTCCCCCTGCTCCCTCCCCACCACTTTACCTGCTGCCTAGTTTTCAGTTCATCCTCCTCCCCCCCACTACCTCCATTCCCATCTCTCTCTCTCTCTCTCTCTCTCTCTCTCTCTCTCTAGTTCATTTCCTTCCTCACAACCCCCTCTCCTTTACTTCCTTTCTTCCTTCCTTCCTTTCTTTCTTTCTTTCGTTCTTTCTTTTTTGTTTTCTTTTCTAATCCAATCTCTTTTCCTTGTTTCTATCCAATAGACTTGCCTCATTGACTGCTCATTTTCAAGCTGAAGTTTTTTTTAAATAAAAAATCGAAAAAGAAAAAAAAAATCCGCCATTTTTTTTTTAAATTTCTATTTAAAAAAAAAATCATTTTGATTCGTTCTAAGTCTTCCCGCCTTCGCTGTCGTAAAATGGAATTGTAATTAACATGATAGGCTTGTCAAAAACAAAATAAATAAATAAATAAACAAAAACATAAACAAATAAGAATAGTGATAATAGTAAAGATATTAATAATAATAATAATAATAATAATAATAATGATGATAATGATAATAATAACAATAGTAATAATAATAATAATAATAATGACGATAATAATAATAATAATGATGATAATAATAATAATAATGATGATGATGATAATGATAATAATAATGATGATAATGATGTTGATATTAATTATTATAATGACAACAATGATGACAATAATAATAATAATAGTAGTAGTAATAATGTTAATAATATATATGATAATAATAAGTCATAATAATAACAGTGATAGTAATAATAATAATGATAATAATAATGATAATGATGATGATATTAATAGTGATAATAATAATATTAATAATAAAGTTATAATAATAATGATAATATTAATAATAATAATAGCAATAGTAATAGTAATAATAATAAAAATAAAAATGATAATAATAGTAATAGTAATAATAAAAATAATAATGCTAATAATTTGCAATAATAAAAATAAAGACAATAATAATAATGATAATAATAGTAATAATAAAATCATAATAATAATAATAATAGTAATGATAAAAAAAATAATAATAAAAAAAGAGAGAAAGAGATCGAAAGAAGCGAGGCTAATGCAACCGCCAGATGGCGCATGCGTGGTTACAAGGCAGCCATGTTTGTAAATGACACTAATGTCCCTCTTTCTCTTAAGCTCTTCTCTATTTGTTTGTTGGTGCTTTACGGCATATCAAATTTTTTAGGTCATTTTATGCCGAGAATAATAATGTTTAATAAACGTTATTTTTGTCCAAATTAGGATTTTGAAAAACACGATATGCACTTTTTAATCAATATCAATTTTTTTCAGGTCATTTCATGCCGAGAACAAACATTTAAGTTTTTGAATAACACAATGTGCACTATTTCATCCATAGCTGGAGAGAATATGGGGATTCATAGTTTTCCCAAGGGTGTTAGTCCGAAGGTGAATGCAAATGCGTTCCGTTTGCATTCACATTCGCATACTACTACGATTCCGAAATCCACCCATCGCCTATCCACTGGGCCAAGTCTGTAAGTAACACATATATCTCCTCTTTTTCTTTGTTTAGTGTTTTACGGCATATTAACCTTTTTAGGTAATTTTATGCCGGGAACAATCATATTTGAGAAACGTTATTTTCTAAGTTTTTGAATAACACAATGTACACTATTAAATTGATAGCTGGAGGGAATGTGGGGATTCATACTTTTTGAATTCGAACTCGCGTATTACTATGATTCCAAAATCTGACTGCCTATCCACTGGTCCAAATCGACTTCCCCAATATTTCGTAAACACTGATGGTCTTTATTTTTAGGAATAATTATTGTATTTTTGGTTATCATTTTGCAAGTAAAATTTCAGAATGTTTACAAACTTTTTAGGAAACCTCGTATATATAATAGGTTGTCCCAAAATTTCGTAAAAATTTGTTGGTCTTTATTCTGAGGAATAATCATTGTTTTTTGTTATTACTAGGGCAGTGGCAATGTTCTTTTATCAAATAATAATCTTCTCATAGCTCTACTCCTTACATGACTATTTTATTCTGTAGTTATTACTAGAGAATTAAAAGTAATGGTAAAAACACAAAATAGTCAAGAATAGTCTTTAATAAAATCATAATGTTGCAGCCTTACTAATAACTAGAGAATTAAGAGAAATGATAAAATAAAAAAATAGTCAAGTAACACCAAGAATATCCTATAATAAAAGCATATTGTTACAGCCTTACTAATAACTAGAGAATTAAGAGAAATGATAAAATAAAAAAATATTCAAGTAACGCCAAGAATATCCTTTAATAAAAGCATATTGTTACAGCCTTACTAAAATCTAGAGAATTAAAAGAAATAAAATCACAAAATAGATAAGTCTGTAACAAGAATATTCTTTAAAAAATCATATTCTCACAGCTTCAAAGTTTTTTACGAACTTTTGGGACAGCCTAATAATAGACTTCTCTTTGATTCGAATCCAAAAACCTTCCCGAAAGTAAAAAACAAAAATGAAGTCAGTGTCTTTCAGATCAAAGCTAGTGACTTGGAAGAAAATAGCAGAGAAACGTTTTTTATTGCAAAAATGAAAAAATGAAAAAAAAAAAAAAACAACAAAAGAAAAAAAAAACGAAGAGAAATGAAAACAGAGGATAAGAGACATAGTGAAAACAAAAAAAAAACAAACAAAAAAAAAAGAAGAGAAATGAAAAAAGAGGATAAGAGACATAGTGAAAACAAAAAAAAAAACAAAAAAAAAACAAAAAAAAATGAAAACAGAAAACAAAAAACA
>JAYKTE010260525.1:0-11752 GCA_036873565.1 Xipholeptos notoides | reverse complement strand
GATTCCTACCCAAGCCGACCAGAGGGTTACTTGATCAAAACGTGGTGCGATAGACAACAACTATGGATGGCAGTGATATTGCTGAGGAGACGGTTTCAAGACTCATCATTCCTATCTGAGGTCGCGGTTAACCACCTGACGAAGGCTAGAGGTATAGTTGCCCGAAACGTAGTGTAATAACACCTAATCCAAGATGAGGGCAACAGTCCGATAATAAAAGATTCCGGAATTAACTCGTAACACTTTATAAATACAGGGTGTTTAAATTTTTTTTTGTGCACTATGGGTATATACATAGAATATATTTATTTGCAAACAAAAAAAAAAATTTACGCAAATTAGGCATAAGGCCATAACATTTTGGGGTGAGATTTAAACCTTGGGTTGGTCATCGCTAGTCCTTATCCTTAATTAAATTTAAACAAAAAACATAGATATGAAAGATAGATCTTAAAACAATATGAGTCAATTTAGGATACATGACGAAGGCCGAAGGGTGATTCAGTTGAAACGTTGAGAGAAAGAAAATATTATGAATGAGAAAAATAGTCCTATTAGAATTCACCATACGTCATCTCTTTTTGTCCACGCGTAGATTTTTGTATAACACAATATGCACTATTTAATCCATAGCTGGATGGAATATAGGGATTTATGCCTATTTCGGCCGTTTAATGCCCAGAACAATGAATTTTTATAAACATTCTTTTGTTCAAACGTAGTTTTTTTGCATACCACAATATGCACCAATTAATCCATAGCTTGAGGGAATATGGCGATTCATACTTTTTCCAAAGGTATTAGTCTAAATGGGAACATAAATGATACGACTGGGATTTGAGCTTTCGTATTACAATTCTATATACTGTTCCAAGTGGACTTCCTATTTAACTACTGCTACTACTACTACTACTACTTATATATTAATCTGCTTGTCCGGTGTCACAATAATCATCATCTCAACAGCATAGACAGTAATTAGAGAGGAACAAATTACCTCTCTTTATATTCACTCTTTATCAGGCAAAAATTATTAAAACTATTTCCTGTGCAAAAATTTAAGAAAAAGGGCTGTTGAGTTTGTGTTTTACGGTATATCAACCATTTTAGGTAATTTTTGATAAACGTTATTTTTTGTCCCCACTTAGTTTTTTGAATAACACAGTATGCAGTATTTAATTTAGTCTGAATATGAACGCAAACGGAAGGACTGGGATTCGAACTCGAGTCCTACAATTCTGAAGTGCGACTGCCTATCCACTCGGCTAAATTGACTTCCCTAAAAATGGCTGTTTACGGTTTTAAGTTTATTTTATTTTATAATTAGAAAAATATAATAATCTTGTGATGAGGATACTGTAAGTTTTAAATTTTTTTAAATCTTCCCTTTATTTTACCTCCCTTTATTATTCGCTCTCCTTTTATGGAGATCATTTTATATTTGTTTTATTTTATTGTGTATTTAAAAAAATATTTGACCACTGTGAAATTTCCATGGGTTCTGCTAGTTATTATTTTATTAAGTCACGTTGGAGACACCGGTTCCCGTCAGATCACCGAAGTTAAGCAAAGTTAACACCATTCATTACTTAGATGGGTGACCATTTATGAATACCAGGTACCGTGTCTTGCGCCGGGACGTGGAAATACCCAGTTTAGTGTCTGGAGGTGCGGTTAAACCACTGGACGTAGAGGTCTGTTCTTCATGCAGTCCGTGGCATACCCTTCACTGGCTGTTTGTTATCAGCAGCTCCAAGAAGTGTGGATGGTTCTACACAAGCCTTCACCACTATAAACAAATATCTGTGTAGCCCGTCTGACAACCAGGCATGGTTTGATGACACTCATACGTCGAAATCGACGGAAGGGAATTTAATCTATTATTTTATTTTTTCCGTTGATATATTCTTCTTCTCTTTATACAGCAATGTGCCTAATTGCTTTTGATAACATGTGCGTGAATGCAAGTGCGTCGTTTTCGAACTTGTGTGGCGTAGTCGGTGAAATCATTTGCAAAGTACGGTAGCCCGTATTTCCATGATTGACATGCTTATTACAATATAAAAAGGATCGATTTTCAAATGGATAAACACACAAGACAAATAGAACTTACACGTCGAACTGTTTCTCGGAAGAGAATGCATAAAAATAGACCTTGCTAAAGCAGGTGTCTCTTCTTGTTGTTGAGCAGATTTACAGAAATTCAATAATAATTATAACAACTATAACACAAACCGTATAGATAATAATTATACGAGTAATTCTATGAGTTGATATACAAAATTTAAGAAAATAATAATAATTATAAAATTAGTAATATAAACACCAATAATAATTATACTAGTTATAATTCTAGGAGTAGACGGACAAAGTTTAATAAAATAATAATAATCATATTATAAAATTAATAATATAAACAAAAATTATAATTACAATAGTAATAATTCTATGATTAGATATACGAAATTTAAGAAAACAATTATCATAATTATATTATATTATCATTATTATTATTATTATTATTATTATTATTATTATTATTATTATTATTATTATTATCATCATCATCAGAATTATATTATAATGTTATAACTTCTCCGGGTTCATCGTTGGGGTTGGCAGCGAGTTTGGAACAATGGTAAAACCTCGGTCGCTGGAATCGAATTACACGAGTTTAAATCCCAGTAAAAAACCACTACATTCACTTTCAGCTGTCTTGGGAAGATTGCCAAGTATATATATATGTATATTTTGGCAGCAAATCATTTTTTAAACACGTTTCATTAAACATTAACCACGTGCATTGTCGCTGTTCTTTAAAACAAAGATATTAAAAGAAATATACGAAAAATTGAAAGGATTTCTTTTAAAGAACAGCGATAATGCACGTCGTTAATGCTTAATGAAACGTGTTTAAAAAAAATATATATATAATGTGTGTGTGTGTGTGTGTGTGTATAATTAAAATGGCACATATATTCCGACAGTATTTTTATTAATGAATAAACCGGATTTATTTAAATAAAGCCAATAAATAATTGGGAAACTTGCATATGTATCTATTTTATTCTTAAAAGAAGTCGTCAGTGCAACTCATGCAAATTGAACCTTCAACCTTAATGCTTAAAAGCCAGTCTTAAAAAAACATTGGCTTTATCGAAACAAATATGGTTTATTCAGTAATATATGTATATATGGAGTATTGGTATACGTTTGCCTATTTTTTCTTCTGCCCTATGTGTAGGTCATACAATGAATAATCCTAACTGATATATAGGTTTAGGCAAACCACCTAGAATATTATGTTAAGGGGAGTATGGGCCTTTGTTTGCCAATTTTCCCTTCCGAATTAGGCCACACAATGAAGAATCTAAAGTAATACAAGTCTTTTGGCGCACAGCCTAGAGTATGGTATTCTGGCGAGTATTGGTTTGTTTGTTTGTGTTTTTTACGGCATATCGACCATTTTAGGTAATTTAATGCCAAGAACAATCATTTTTTGGTAAACTTTACTTTTTATACACACAATTTTTTTGATGACACAAATTACACTATTTGACCCATAGCTGGAGAGAATGTGGGGATTCATACATTTACCAGCAGTATTAGTACGAATATGAACGCAAACGGAGCAACTTGGATTCGAACTCGCGTACTACGATTCCGAGGTCCAACTGCCTACCGATTGGCCCAAATCGACTTCCCCGGCGAGTATTGGTATTTATATGTCTATTTTTTTTCTTCTACACTAAGTGTAGATCACACAATGAAAAATCTACAATCATATAAACTTTAGGTTCGCATCCGATAGTGTGATGTTCAGGGGAGTATTGGCATTCGTTTGCCTATTTTTATTGTTCCCCCCTAAGTGTATGTTGCAAAATAAAATCTCAAGAGTGCTAAATACTTTTGGTCCCACAGCCAATAGTATGATGTTCAGAGGATTATTGGTATTTGTTTGCCTATTTTTAGAATGATATAAAGTATTGGTCCCGGGGTCTATTTGGGTTGTTGATTTGTAGTTGGAAGGTGGGGTTCGGTAAACGGGTGTCGGGGGGGGGGGATAACATAGATGATTAGTGACGCTATTAATGAAAGATTAAATTTAAAGGAGAAAAGTACCCGCTCAAGAGGAAGAGTTTATTTTCTTTTATTTATATTTTTTTATTTTATAATTATTTTTATTTCTATTTTATCTTTTATTCTATATTATTTTTATATTATCTTTATTTAATCTTTTATTTCATATTATCTTTTATTTTATCTTTTATTTTATTTTATATTTATTTTAAAATTATTTTTTATTTTTTGTTTTATCTTTTATTTTATATTATTTTTATATTATTTTTATTTAATCTTATTTTATCTTTTGTTTTATATTATTTTTTATTTTATCTTTTATTTTATTTTATATTTATTTTAAAATCATTTTTATTTAATTTTATTTTTATTTTATATCTTATTTTATTTTTGAGGGATTGAAATGAATGAAGGAAGTGTCCTAACAAGTTTTTTTGCAAACTTGTGCCCCCCCCCCGTCACTCACCAAGGTCTCAGTTCAATCAAAGGATTAAGCATTACTATTTTTTTAAACACTTTGTTTTTAGTGGGACGGGGTCGGGGTTCCAATGAGGAGGCCTTGTATCTTTCTGAGCATACTTGACCAATATGCTTTGAGGCCGGAGGCCGGCTGTTTATTTGGCAAAAAATTATCATAAGCAGTAAGGAAAAACCTGAAAATTAACCTTGACTGATATTACATTTACTTGGTCGAGCACCAACCCAAGTTAGGCTCAAGGCCATTTGTATGTGCTCATTATAACCCAGGGCTTTTGTTATCAGTGTTGTTGCCCTTCACCTAGATGAATTACTCTTTTAACGAGCCTCATCTGCCCGAGTCAGCTGAAAGTGATACTCACACGAGCAGCAGAATCCACCCACCAAAGAAATCTTAGGTATGACCAAAAAACAAAAAAACAAAAAACAAAAAAAAACAAAACAATGTATATTAAAATAAAATTATAATGGTATGATCAGGGTTGTGACAATATGCTTTTATTAAACAATATTCTTGTAGTTATTTGACTATTTTGAAATTTTACCATTTATTTTCATTATATAGATATTAGCAGGGCTATGTCAATATGCTTTGATTAAAGAATTTTCTTGTCGTTACTTGAATATTTTGCGATTTTACAAGTTCTTTTAATCCTTAGTTTTTAGTAGGGCTGTGAATATATGCTTTTATTAAAGAAAATTCTTGTCGTTACTTAACTATTTTGAAATTTTACCATTTATTTTCATTCTATAAATATTAGTAGGGTTGTGACAATATGCTTTTATTAAAGAATATTCTTGTTACCTGAATATTTAGCAATTTAACCAGTTCTTGTAATTCTGTAGTAATTAGTAGGGCTGTATATATATTATATTTACTTGGGCAAGCCCCAACCCAAGTTAGGCACAAGGCCATTTTATGTGCTCATGCTTGGGCTTTTGTAATCACCGTTGCCCTTCACCTAGAGGAGTTACTCTCCCGAGTTAACGAGCCTCATCTGCTAGAGATAAGCTGCAAGTGAATGTAGTGGTTTTTGACTCGGATTTGAACTCGTGTAATACGATTCCAGAGACCGGGCTTTTTCCACTGCTCCGACCGGGCTGTGACAATATGCTTTTATCAAAGAATATTCTTGTCGTTACTTGACTGTTTTTCGATTTTAACAGTTCTTTTAATTCTGTAGCTATTAGTAGGGCTGTGACAACATGTTTTTATTAAAGAATATTCTTGTCATTATATGATGAAAGTTTTGAAATTTTACCATCTCTTTTCACGTGATTTGTCCATAACATTTCCTGACCATGCCAATAGCAACTGGCCAGCCCATTTGTTATGGTACCTGCTATTTCTATATGGTCACCCATCTTAGTACTGAACATCCTCTACGTTGCTTAACTGACAGGTTAAGCTGATGGGAACCAATGTGATATAACCGTCCATTACTACGTGCTGTTGCTGAGCAGGAAACCCCCTTACCTGTTTGGACTTGGATGAGTCTTCCTGTTATAAAGTTTCCGCAATCTCAAAGTATTCTGAGATTCCCAGTCCACACCTTAAATTTAAATTATATCTTTATACTCTAGTTAGTAAAATTTATAAAAGTGCACTTTAAAATTTAATGATTTTTAATTTAAATCCTTCAACTTTATTTTTAAAGCTTATAGTAAAATACTTTGTCTAACTACTAGACATGTTTTTCTCACATATTATACAAATTCTCAAACATCATCTCAAGGATAGTAAATTTAACAAATGCAAAGATGAGGATTATAGTCCGCATAACAAATATGCAAATTATCAAGACTGATTTCAAGGATTCCGAAAAACAATACATTAGGAGTTTAACAAATACAAAGATAAGGACTATATAGTCTGCATAATAAAGATACAAATTATCAAGCCTCATCTCAAGGATAGTAAATTTAACAAATATAAAGACAAGAAATATAGTCCGCATAATAAATAAACAAATTATCAAACCTCATCTCTAAGATAGTAAATTTAACAAATCTAAACATCACAATTATAGTCCGCGTTAAAATAAACAATTTATCAAGTCCCATCTTAAGGATAGTAAATCTAGCAAATATAAAGATGAGGATTATAGTCCGCATAACAAATATGCAAATTATCAAGACTGATTTTAAGGAGCTAACTATGATCGAGAACGGTTTTAGCTTGAATGGTTAATGGTTGTGAGGGAGGGAGGGAGAGTGGCGGAGGGAGGTTTTCAATTCGAATGGTTAATGCATTAACCGCCGACCGGACTTGTATATACAGTACCTGATATTCTTTAGTGGTCACCCAGTATGAATAGGTTTCTACGTTGCTTAACTTCAGTGATTTGATGGAAACCACTATACCCAACGTGAATTGGCCATAACTCCCCCTATTCATACCACGAGAAATCGACCAGCCTATTTGTTACAGTATCTGCTATTCCTTGATGGTCACCCATCTTAATACTGAACAAGCTCTACATTGCTTATCTTCGCTGATCTAATGGAAACAAGTGTCTTCATCGTGATTTGACCAACACTCCTCCTGCCCATGCCAAGAGCAACTGACCAGCCTATTTGTTATGGTACCTGGTGTTAAGTGGTAACCCATCTTACAACTGAACAGGCTCTACGTTGCTTAACTTCGCTGATCTGACGGAAACCAGTGTATCTATCGTGATTTGACCATAACTTCTCCTGTCCACGCCAAGAATAACCGACCAGCCTATTAATTACAGTACCTGGTATTCCCAAGTGGTCACCCATCTAGCTATTGAACAGTCTCTACATTGCTTAACTTCAGTGATCTGACGGAAACCGGTGTTTCCATCGTGATTTGACCGTCCATGATGGTGGGTGTTACAACATGTGGAAGACGGCTCGTATTGGCATTGATTGAAGATTGTAATATTAAATTGAGATGACTAATGAGGGCGAGGAGAAAGATGGGTGGAGTCGAGTTGTGAGCTGCAGGTGCGAGTTGCTGGGTGTGGCAGGGTTGATCGATGGGAGACGTAGGTGTGTTTCAGTTAGAGGGGTTGCACCTGGGAGCAAAGTAGACAGGAAGATTCAATGGTTTCCAGTAATAATATAAAAAATACTAAATAATGACTATATATATATATCTTTTTTTGTATAAAGTTATAAATGAAAGTTGTCTGAATAATAATATATATATATATATACATATATATGTGTGTATATATATGTGCATGTATGTGTGTTTATATACATGCATATATATATATATATTCAGTATATATATAGTCCAGGTGTAAGTGCTCATTAAATTCAAGTGTTGTCTTTCACCTATAGATGAGTTACTCGCCCGAATTAACGAGTCATATCTCATCGAGGCTGCTAAAAGAATAAATGTAACGGTATATATACACACACACATACAACATATAGATATACACACACACAGACAAGTTTCATTAAAAATAATTTTAATTTTTCTTTTTAATATTTTTAATTCGATTTTTTCTTGTTTTCTAACAAGAGACCTAGTAGCCGGGTTGAGTGTCTTAATATAATTTCCAAGCTTTTTTCTAATTCTCAGGGATTTACATTTTGCTAGTTACATTTCAGTTTTTGTTGTGTTTTGATCTGATTTGTTTATTTTGTTGTTGTAGTTAAGAAGGGTTTAATTTCCACGTGTTCTTTTCTGTGTTCCTTTTTTAACAAAAAATTATTAAATTAGTTTATTCATTCATTATCAGATATAAAAAATTCATTAAATTTAAATAGATTATTTGGTTATAATATATTAACTAAATTGATTATCAAATTTATAACAGATCATAATAAGAAAACAAGATTAACTAGATAAATAAATTAGTTTAACTTAATGTAAAACCCAAACATAACTTTAATTATGGATAAGTTAAGTAAATGAATTAATTAATTATAAAATACTAACTATAGTAAATGAAATTATTATTAGAATATATTACCAGATTAATAACAGATGTTGATAAAAAAACACAATTTAAAATATTAAACATATAAATTACTTTAATCAAAACGGAAACAAAGCTATTACACCAACCAAAAAAATGATTTCAGAAAAATATTTAGAAAAATATTGTCTTAAATAAAACATAGAATTTTTTATGTTGGTTTGGACCTTGACCTAAAAATTAACAATTTAAGAACGACCAGACGAAGTGGAAAGAAAGAAAAAAAAGGGGGAAAAGGAAGAGAAAAGACAGAAAAGAAAATAAATTTATTTAGGGTTCATATGAAACCATTTTAACACAAAAGGTAAAATTTAGAATTTAATCCAAATCACCTTGAAACCTAGACGATGAGGACAGCAAAAACACGCATTAAAATTATTTAAAATCATCTAAAAATTAATTTAGAATCATTTTGAAATTGACTGACGAATCAAATCGGTACAGAAACCCAGGTTCGTAGTCAAAATAATATGTTTTAATTTTTCTTCCTTTTAATTATTTCTTATAGAAAATACTTTTATATTTTTTCTCTATTATTTTTTGTATTCTTTATTTTTATATAATAATTTTCCTCATTTCTTTCTTGGAATTGCTTTTTACTTTCATTCCGTTTTAAAGTTACTCATTCTTTGTCCTTTACTCTATACTTTATTTGATATTCTGTGTTTTTATATATATTCCTTGTTATTATCTCTATATTTTTTGGTCGTTTAGCTTTTTTTGCTTTTTCTTGGTCAATTTTTCTTTTTCTTGAATGTTCTTGAAATAAAATAATGCAACATCATTGTTTTCATTTTTTCGTCTTTATTTGATTTCTCGACTCTATTGAACTTTGAAAACTCTTGAATTTTCTAGAATTTCAAAATCCTCATTTTTATTCATTTTATTGGTTGACATAATGAATACTGGATTATTTTTTATGAAGAAACTTATTTTTCAAAATATTATGACATAATATGTTTTTCAAATATCTATTGTTGAATATTTTTCAAAGCAATGAATTTCATTTTTTTATGAATTTCAATCAATTTTCCATAAATATCAATAAATATGATATTTAAGGTAAAATCAACATTAGTAGAAGCAAATACCATTCCAAGATATAAATGAATATGCAAAAATAGTTAAAAATTGATAGTGTTGGAAAATCAATTTTCTTAATTAAATCATAGAAATATAAAAATATAAATCCAAGAATATTATTTATTTGAATAATTATTAAAATATCCTTTATCAGCTTAAATCTTAAACAATCAATTTAGAAATAAACAGATGACAGAAAGTATATTTTAACAAATATAGAGAAACAGCTCAAAAAATCAAATTAATGATAAATTCCTTGGAATTTCTTTTAGTATTTGATTAAAAAAATCATTGTGAATAGATGTATGTAGGATCGAGATACTCGTCTGTTTAACTGTTTGTTTTTAATGAATAATTTCATTTAAGTCTTATTTTTTGTCCCGAAAAGCATTAAGAAATAATAAAATGCTATATTTTGATCGAGTATAGTCGATTTTGATTAAAAAAAATATCTAATTAAAGATTTTTAATAATTTAATAGAAATGATGTTAAAAAATTATGCAGTGGTTTTGGTTTACTTTCAATAAAATGTATCTCCAGTGTCTTCCAATGTTATCTCCCTTTCACTCTCTCATTCTCTGTGTTTCACTTTTTATGCCCCCTCTCTCTCATTTTCTCTGGATTCCCCCCTCTCCTCTTCATACTTAATCTTTGCCACATTTAATTTTTTCCCCAAAAGTTGACATCATTACACACTTCGAACGACGCTTATCCATTATTTGTATATAAATAATTATAAATTTAACATAAAATTAATTAACCTATTAATTAATTCATATTTGAGACGTATTTAATAAAATTGAATTTTGAATTAGGTAAGATTTTCTCTTTTTTGTGTGTGTTTAAAGTCGTAACTTATTGTCATTTCCAAAAATTATTTATTACCAAATTGTCACAAAAAAAACTCCTTTAAAAATTTGATTTTTTAAACATAAAATAAATAATTCTAACAACAAAGATTCTTAATAATAAGTATTAATAACGATAAAGATTCACAGAAATATAAAATCGAAATCGTAAATCGCATTTATCTATTTATTTATAAATAATGTGTATATATACAAAAAAATATTTATAAATAATTAGTATATACAAAAATAGCATTTACTATTAGAGGAAATACATACGTTAGAAATTGTAACTCCCGGTGTGGTTCTACAAAAGTAATAACAATAATAAAACCTCAATACTTTTTTCGTCACTATAGTAACAAAGCAAACCAATGATAACACGTTAGGAAAAACGTCTCTCAGTTCCTTACACAAACACCAATAATTTCATTAATAATTTTCGTTTTAATGAAGGAAAATTAAGAGATGGAGATTTATTTAGAAAAATGCCGACACGAAATAGAAACTTTCATATAAATATTATATTCAGGGGTAGGATTGATGTTTCACACAGTATATGTATGAAAATCAAAATTTTCACATAAATATTTCATTTAAGGATGAGATGACTGTTTCACAAAAAATATATATATACAAATCAAAACAGAGGAAAGAATAGATGTGAAAATATCAATGGAGATTTATTCCGAAAATACGCTAACAGGTGTTTCGACATAGAAACTTTGATATAAATATTTCATTTAAGGAAGAAATAGATGTATCACATAGAATACATATAAAAATCAAAACGGGGTAAAGAATACATATAGAAATATATGGATGGAGATTTATTAAAAGTACTGACACTAAATGGGTAACTTCCACGAGTTAACGAGCCTCATGTGACCGAAGCAGTTGCGAGTGAACGTACTGTTTTTTTAATGTGATTTGAATGATTCTAGAATGTGAGCTTTTATCACAGATCTACCTTCGCCGTCCTGTGGTCGTGTATATATGTGTGCTTAAATTCTTATGTGCGTATATTTTCATAGTGCGTACAGACAAAACACTTCATCAACGTGTGCGCTTCCACATACACATGGTGACCCATGCACGTGTTTGCTTTATTCTACAAACAAAAATTCGATTATTGTGTATATACTCAAATATGCCTTCTGGCAACAACGAAAAATCTGAAAATAATGTGTTAATGTTTTTTTTTAAATATACACCAATTTAAAAATATTTTCTGCTTGGAAGAAGCCGTAGTTTATTTATTGTTTTAAACACGCACACACACACACACACACACACACGCG
>JAYKTE010260414.1:0-11754 GCA_036873565.1 Xipholeptos notoides | reverse complement strand
AAGCATATATATGCGCATATATGGGATATATATATATATATATATATATATATATATATATATATACATATACATACATAAATAGTTTTGCGTATATATATTAAAAGTATTATTTTGCACAATATATTGTCTTTAAATGTACATGACATTAGGGCATATACTATTTTTAAGAGGCTTTAATAGATATAATTGTCTAAATTGAAGAATATAAATGCTTTATATAATTATTCTTTTAGCATTTTTCCTTCCTTCTTCCTTCTTTTTCGATCCTTTAGAAAATGTAATACTGCAGTTGGCAGAGACTTTCTTTTGTTTATCGGTCTGCAAATGTGATTGATCGCACCAATTACAGTTCGACAAATGGTTTTGAAGAATCTACTGCCTTCTGATCCCGCTTTGATATGACAAATATCTTAACATTTCAAACACGACAACTTGACAGGTCGGTGAGATAATGACTATGTCCAGGCAACATACAAATTATAAGGTGCCGAAACAGAAATTAAATGTAAGCCGCAAAAGAAAAAAGAAAAGAAAGGAAATTACCAATATATATTTATGTCTTTATGTTTGTATATATATATGTGTGTGTACGTGTGTGTGTGTGTGTGTGTGAGAAAGAGAGAGTGTGTGTGTGTGAGTGTATAAATTCTATTCCAAATTTAAGACAAGTAACAATTATACCCATTTGCTGTTGCTAATCACGTCCGACGAACAAAACGTAGAGAATAGAGAATTTAGAATTAGGTTTCAAGGCAACAAAAAATCCTATAAACACATTGGAAGCAATTCAAATTTGAGACGTTCCAAAAGTAATGCCGCTAAATCTTTTTATTCCGTTCAAAGGAATCAGAGAGCGGCAAATTTCAAGGTTATGGTAACTGAACATATGCATTCATGACCTGGAGGTTTCATCTCTCTGTTATAGATATTGACGGTGTGAGACTCTACGAAGCGACCCTTGTCATAGACGTACGTTAGAAGCAGAGATGCTTCATTGAGTTCTTTTATACAGATACAAATTTAACGGAGCAATATATACCTGCGCTTATTAAACATTTACGAAACGGATGCAGTTGATATCAGCACAGTTAAGAGATCGGTTCGTATATTTCAGAGTTGTGAGAGAGATATGAGTATCCAAGCGTGTTCCGGGCGCGAAAATGAATCCCCTCGTTCATCACTGGCATAAGGGCATTGCGAATGGTGGTGATTATGTAAAAAATAAATTCTAGAGAATAAAAAGTTACTCGTTTTAATAGTACCACTCTTTTTTCGTAGCTCTTAAACCTTTAAAAAACAACTTTTGAAAAACAGTTTGCATTATTGTAACGCTACTCGTATTAGTGAAAAATAAAAATAACTGGTTGTTTTAAAGTAAACATTTTTAAATTTTGTCTTTCATTTTGCATTTAAAAAACTTCAAGTTTTTAAAACGATTTGTTTTTGTGTAAGTTTTGAAAAACTTAATATATACTTTTTTTTAAACCAATTATTATTGGAATTTCCACGGTTTCAACTAGTTGATATCAATTCATTTGTAAGTAATTAAAATTGTTCACGTGTGTTTTTAATTAAAATACTTCTAGCTCGTATAAAAATGTTAAACATAATGTTACTCCTATACAATAAAACTGAATTTTATATTTTTTCGTAGGTTTCGAATCTCGAATTGAAATAAATTCCTTTTTTAAAGTTTAAAAATTAATCAGGACATTGTGTTATTTTTTTTAAGTATAATTTCACTAAGATAACTGAAAGTTTTAATGAGCTTTGCTATGAAGGGTAAA
This sequence comes from Xipholeptos notoides, assembly GCA_036873565.1. Taxonomy (NCBI): domain Eukaryota; kingdom Metazoa; phylum Mollusca; class Cephalopoda; family Idiosepiidae; genus Xipholeptos; species Xipholeptos notoides. Next base: position 9,964 of record JAYKTE010260414.1, on the reverse strand, counting down.
CTATTAAAAAATCTGTAAGACTCTTAAGCGATTAGATGTCTTTTTATAAGTGATTAAAAAAAATATTGGTTCATATTTTGCGAGAGTGGACAGAAATTTTTTCATCCATTTTGTTTTATAATTTTTTAGGATTTGAACTGATAACTGGTTTATATTCAGTACTTATCAGCACTTATCGAACCTTGTCGATTAAAATACTGTGACCTCCCTACCCAAAGTCGATTAAGAAATAGTGACCTGTCTAGTTCAACGCTTGTTAGTCTGATTATGGGTAAATAAATTCAAAAATTTTAGAAGAAAAGGAACGAAAATTCTTTTTTTTTAATATAATCAACTATTTTAAGGAAAACAAACTGAAAATGTTAGTTTGAAGGTTAATAAAATAGAAAAAAAGCTGTACTTTTGTTTAATCCGCTTAAATTGATTAGGTTGAACATTTTGAAAATACTTTGAAAAAATATTTTTGATAGAAGACAACACTTGAAAGATAAACGTGCTTTTTTTATAACATCTTTTATTAGTATTCTAAACTTGCAAGTGAAAATCAGCATCTGATAAATCACACAATTGTGTTTTTTTTAATCCTTTGAACAGAGACGCAAATGTTTAGTTAATAAGGTTATTAATGAAGTAAAATAAAATAGACTTACCCCATTATACATTATATCAACATTATCTGTGGTAATAATACAAATAGATAGAAAACATGGATAATCATTAAAATAGGATTGCTTGAATGTATTACAACAAAACTCTATGGTCAGTAATTAGTGCTAATGTAATGCAATAGAATAGGAAATACCAAAATGGGCATAAAGATTTCACCATATTTTACGTCGGCTCCCACTCGTGTCTAAGTATCGGGTAAAATTGTTTGACATTAAACTCTAAATGGGCAAAACAAAATTGTCTAATTAGGGATCCTTGAAAATTGAATACTTTTTGAAATAGAGAAGTCCATTTACATCAGAGTCCAAGACTAGTTTTTGAACATGAATTAAATCACCTGTATGTGTTTATTATTTATCAGATACAAAGCTATAAGGGACATAAAGTCTGCCATTTTTGTAGATAGCACTTCTTTTGTTATTTGAGTTGGGATCGACAGGTCACACAGCTGAACTGATTATCCCACATGTCTCATTATTCTGAAACTAGCCCGATTAATTGAACTGGAATTGCAGACAGCAATTATCTAGTCATTGTCTGAATTTATCTAATTGGACAACTGACTGACAAGGGATCTCTTGATAGTTATTAAACGATGGTCAACCAAAGATAAACTAACCAAAAGCTAAAGCATTGGATCTAGACTTTAGCTTAGAATAATTTCTAATTCAATTGCATATCTTAGCTATCAGTATTTCAAATTTCAGTGAACACGGGGGAAATTACTCTCAAGATTTAAACTATAAAATTTATATTGCTAATGAAGTATCAATTGTGCAAACGATTTATTCAACATAATAATTGTATGATACTGATAAAATATTACATAAGCCTAATCTTTATATTTGGGCAAATATTTCTATATTTTCTAGATTTGTTTGTACGGAGTTCATCAAACAATGTGTAACGTGTTAGAACAATTTTGAAATTCAAGTATTTTTCTAGTTATCATTACAATAAATAACAGATACCCAGGAATACGTTGATGGGATACGAATATCAGTCTTCCACTGTTGATTCAGATACCATATATTAAAGTAATCAAAATATTAATCGATAAAAATATATACATTAGATAAGATACTTTTGAATGCAACATTTTGGAATTTCATTAAATTCTTTTCTTCAGCCTCCATCCATAATGTGGGTATCATAATTATTAAAGAAGTGAAGAAGCTTGGCGTAATTTAAAAATTAATGATATTGACACAATCAAATACCTGCTGTTTTAATAGAGGTTGGACGCAATAAAATCTAAACAATTATATAGATATTATATTTACATAGTCAAATTTCCCACTGTTTTAATGAAAGTCAGATGTAATAAAATTCAAACAATAATATTTACATTGTCAAATGTCAGGCTGTTTTAATGAAAGTCTATTGCAATAAAACTTAAACATAATAATTACTGTTAATTCCCCACTGTTTTAACGGAAGCTAGTCCCAATAAAATTTAAACAATAAGATTTCCAACACTACATTTCCCGCTTTTCTACTGACCACCCGAATCTTCCATTTTCTAAAGTATTAAACCATGGAGGAAAAGCATTAAAACTGCGTGAAGATTAAGGTATTTCAGATCGATAAATGCATTTTTCCCCAAAATCACAGTTATAAATTATCTTTGTCTTTAAGCCCCATTGCAATTACTATATGAATTATTTATCTGTTTTCTATAGAATGAACAGTAAATCATTAAAATACAAGGGGCCTTTTAAAAGTACTGCCTCCAATTTTTTTATTCCTGATATCTGCGAATTGATGTAATAGTAACCAATGACCAACTGTGATGCTATGGACCCCTATTTCTATTCGCTGTATTAACAAAAACTCGGGAAATCAACAACACAAGACTTGTTTTAAAGTTAACTTTTTTCTTTTGTTTATTTAATTGTTAAAAAAAATCGACAGTTCGTTCGTATAGTTTACTGCTGCCGGCGCTGATAGCTGACACAGTTCCCAGTATAAACGGCAGATGGCCAGCGCGTGTTGATAGTTCTTTAGAGAGAGTGGTTAGATAAAGAAGAAGTTGTTGTTGCGACTGCTATCTGTCGTCCTGGTTGTTGTTGCATTCGATAAGCACTGACAATTTCGCCTTTATCCGGTGTCACTTGGCCCGGTCAGCCATTTTCCATCTGCTCCGGAATTTTCGACTTACGTCAACATCATTCATCACTTTCCGGCCTATTGAAATCCTCTCCGTTCTTTATTTTTCATCTAAGTTTTGATTCTGGCCAAGGGTATCCTGTTACATCATTTACCCCTCACAATTAAAATTCTGACCAGAATTTTCATAAAAAAACTTCACCCCACCTATCTGGAATGATCTTGTTGTTTCGATTCTAGCTAAGGGTATAATGTTACACGACCATATTTCATTATACTAAAAACATCCTAATGTCCAAGCTGCCAAAATACAAATCAAGGTTTATAACGGTTGTGGGGATATTAACTTTTCTAAGTAGTTTTTTTTCCAAAAGCTGTCTCCTATTTTTTATAACATCCGAATGGATTAGAGGGAACTGAAATTTGTATTTTTTATGTTGACTGAACACATGCATTCATCTCTCTCTTGGAGATATTGATGGTCTGTGACACTAAAAAAGCGAACCCTATCATGAACATGCCTCTGAAGCAAATATGCATTATTGAAATCCTTCGTGCAGAAAAACTTAAACTGATCATCATTCACTATTACATGTTGAACGTTTACAAAGCCGAAGCGTTTATTAATTCAGAGTGGCGAGAGAGAGATGAGTGACAAAGCGCACTAAAGTTGCCCATGCACCGGCTCTTGTTTATCACTGGCAAAATTACATTGAGAATAGTGGTAATTATGTAGAAAAATAAATTTTAGAGCATAAAGGTTGCTTGTTTTATTGATACCACTCCGTTATTCTTAGCTCTCAACTTTTAAAAAATAACTTTTAAAAATAGGTGACATTGATTTTGAAATAACCCTCGTATCAATCGTTACAAAAGTAATGCTTCCTATGCCAAAGTACATTGAGATTAGTGGTGACTATGCAGAAAATTAAATTCTGGAGCACAAGAGTTTGCTCATTTTAATGGCACCACCCCTTCAAGGTTTTGAGTTAAATGTTAAAAAAATAGGAGGAATTACTTTTGGAATGACCCTTGTAGAAGGAATTTATTTGGAATACTTTACAGAATAGAGAAATTGTGGCCAGTCAGCACTTGACCTGCGGTTCAGCACCCTTAGCACTCATCAGCATGCTCCAACTCGGTAGGGACATAATTTAAATTCCCAGTTCTATATTGCAAGGATTCTTTCCTGAGATTTTGCGTCAGTTTAGTAATTACCCAATGTCACCCATCATGCCAGAGGTACATCTAAATATAATTGTCAGCAGAGTAGAGTGTTAGGGGTTCATGTTTAGGTGAAATGAAACGATGGCTTTTCCGGAAAAATTTGAAGGAAGTAATGTACCTTTAATGTTCTCCTCATTAGCTAAAATGGCACACGTCATTTTCTTCAGATGTGCGGTCATTATAATTTGAGTAAGTTTTATGATCACACTGAGAGAAGGTTGAGGAGGCATTACTGTTCCATTTATTTACTAAAATGGGCACATACTTGGAGGGGATATCCACGTTGGACAATGGATGGGTAGTCGGACTTTGGAATCTTATTACGCGAGTTAAATTCACATTGGTAGTAATACCCTTGGGAAAGGTTTGAATTTCAACATTCCTCAAGCTAAGTAGTACATATCGTTTTATTAGAAAAAACTACGAATGTACAAAAATAATGTTTCTCAAAAACTTTTACGAAGCTGATGCAGTTGATATCAGAACAGTTAGAAGATGGGTTCGTAGATTTCAGACTGTCGACAGATATATGAGGGACAAAGCACGCTCAGGGTGCTAAAAAGTACTGCCTCGGTTATCGCTAGCAAAATTCATTGAGAATGATTGCAGTCACTATGTATAAAAATAAATACTGCAAAAAAAGGGTGCTTGTTACAATGCTAACACTCCGGTCGTCGGGGCTCTCTGTCTAAATGGTTCGATGCTCGCTTTTGTGTTCATCTTTATTTGTGGTTTCTATAACTCCCATTCTGACCCATTAGCAGTTATTTTTCTGGCTGAAACCCCATAATAAGTTTTCCCCGGGTCTGAATACCCCATATGGCAGTGTAGTTTGGTTGAGACTACTCCACACACACATACACACAATCAAACTTTTATAGATGTACAGTTACTAAAAACTAACCACTTACAGATTTTCTTACAATTTCCGAATTTTCCCCCTCCACCCATTTATACACTCTCGTGGGCAGTGGAACGCCCCTGTAGTAGAGAATAGGCACACGGAGTTTTCAGTTCGAATCATAGTCGCTCAGTCACGTTGACGTTTAGACTAATACACTGGAAAAGAGTATAAATCGCCGTACTCTACCCAGCCATGTATTAAACATTGAATCTGGTGTTATTGATTTTAAAACCGTTTTTGACGAAAGAACGCTTATCAGAAGTGATTGTTTCCGGATAATACCCTTTGGAAAGGAATGAAGCCCCACGATCCCTCCAGCTATGGAACACATAGTGAATCTGGTGTTATTATAACTGTGTTGACGAAAGAATGCTAATCAAAATTGAATATTCTAGTCAGTAAGTAACTAGAGAGACCGATAAGCCGTAAAACAAACTAAGAAAGTAAATAAATAAACGAACCTGTAAGGGTGTCATGGTGAGGTGGTGCCAGTTTAACACTAGGTAAAACTTAATAAGTAAGAATGCATACTTAGCATTAGATTTTAAAATAACCACTAAGATGATTAAAGACTACTTAAATTCCATGTTTTAAATCGATTGATCTATCGATTAGTAGCACGATGTATCTTTTAATCTTATCGACCTATCGAAGATATTTTCTGAGCATATGGAATTTCGGTTTGCTTTCTCACAAAGCAGTGACAGTGGATAGGCAGTCGTACTTTGGAATAGTAATACGCAAGTGCTAATCTCAGTCGTTCAGTTTGCATTCACTTTAAAAAACACTTTTTAGAGGCTACTTAGATGAGATATAGCATCCACCGTAAAAATAAAGAGAAAACTGAAACGATATAATTTAAAATGTATGTATCGAAACTTGTAACTATTGTCTTGATCTTGATTATTTTGATCTTCATGACATTTTGTTTTTAGGAATCCTTGAGATGTGGATGGATAAGTTGTGTGTTGAATTTTCGAAATATTTTCCTCATATATATTATTGTAATCTTCATCTTACACCAGGACGTGGAAATACCCAGGTTAGTGTCTGGGGGCGCGGTTAAACCACTGGGTAGATACACCCTTAGTCTTTGGCAAGACAGGCATCTAGGAGAAGAAAAACTCCGAAGTAAAACCTGTGGTCTGTTGTTCATGTAGTCTGTGGCATACCTTGCGCCGACTGTGTAATCGGCAGTTCCAAAACGTGTGGGTGGTCCTAAACAAGTCTTCACCACTATAAACAAATCTCTGTGTAACCTGTCTGACAACTATACATGGTTTGATGACACCCATACATTGTAATCGACGTGAAAGGGGGTATTGATTGATTGATTGAATCTTCATAACGTTTTGATAACTAAACTCATGCATTCATGACCTGAAAATTCCATCTTTCTATTGCCGATATTGACTGTGTGGGACTCTAAGAAAACAATCCCTGTCAAGGACGTGCGTCAGTGGCAGAGATGTGTCATTAAATTCACTTACACAGAAAAGATTTAACCGATCAGTTAAAATGCTGTTGAATGTTGACGATGCTGATGCAGTTAATGTCAACAGAGTTAAGAAATTGGTTCGCCTATTTCAGTGTAGTAACAGAGATGTGAATAAAAAAGCATGCAAAAATGGGCCACCTCGTTCATCACTGACAAAAATACATTGAGAATGGGGGTGACTATATGGAAAAATGAAATTTGGTGCACAAAATGTCGCTCGTTTTAATGGCACCAATTCTGCCTTCGTAGCCCTTTAACTTTTCAAAAATAACTTTAAAAAGTAGGTGGAATTACTTTTGGGACGACCCTTGTAACATAAAATTTTCATTATAAGGAAAATAAGAACGTGCGTCAGTGGCAGAGATGTGTCATTAAATTCACTCACACAGAAAAAATTTAACCGATCAGTATTCATGGCTGCTGTTGAATGTTGACGATGCTGATTTAGTTGATGTCAACACAGTTAAGAAATTGGTTCGCCTATTTCAGTGTAGTGGCAGAGATGTGAATAAAAAAGCATGCGAAAATGGACCGCCTCGTTCATCACTGGCAAAAATACATTGAAAATGAGAGTAAGTATATGGAAAAAATGAAATTTGGCGCACAAAATGTCGCTCATTTTAACGGTACCAATTCTGCCTTCGTAGCCCTTTAACTTTTAAAAAATAACTTTAAAAAGTATGTGGAATTACTTTTGGGACGACCCTCGTAACATAAAATTTTCCTTATAAGGAAATTGAGTGTGTAACTAATTGCAGTAAAAAATATTGAGGGGATGTGTCATGATATAACCGAATCTTGTTTGTGAAATTCGACCCATCTTAGTGTTTGTTGTTTAGTGGAGGTTCTATGGCAAAAGATGGTAACATTCATGAGCCAAACTACTTAGCGTCATTATATTACCCTTAGACATTACTAAACTATACTCCTTCTCTGCTTCTTATATTAAGTAATTTGTTTTTCTTTTGCTTTAGTGGTTTCATGAAAATAAACATTTTTTTAGTTATATTTTACAGTGTTTTGTCTTTATTTTTTTTTTATTCCACTTGAAATTTTGGCACGAGCAAAACACGCACTTTCTCACGCGTACAGTTGGTGATTTAAGATAGACTATATCTAAATTGGTAGGCTTTTCAAACTGTTTAACGTTTATATTCATAGTATATTACTTAAAAGGAATTAATATTCGAATAAGAACACTTCAGAACATAAAGCTACGCAAATGTTTATAAATTACACTCATACCAATTGAATCTATACTTACATATTACATCTGTTGGGTTTCACTTTAAGATTTTAAGAGCGGTCAATTATGAAATTCCATAGTCAAAGCAATTCTTGTACAATTGAAATATGTCAAAGCAATTCAAATATACTGAAAGGGCTTTAAATGCTATAATTAAAAGTGACACCATATAACATTCAGATAAAATATTGGGTAGCACTTTTAATTGCAGTTTGAAACATGGTCTGAAATAGCTGCAGAAAAATAAAAATATGATCGCTTAATAACTATTTTGTAATTTTCATTGAGCTATATATATATATATATTTATATATACATATATGTATGTATGTGTGTGTGTATCTTAGTACACAAATATGTATGTATATATAGTTAAGGAACATCAAGCCTTTTTAGTACTTAGGTGGGTGGCCACTTAGGAATATCAGATAAGACGGGCATCTACGAGAAGGAAAAGTCCGATGTAAAAACTGGAGGTGTGTTCAGTAATGATTTTTATTAGCGGACTGTTGTCCTCATCTTTTTATAGGTGTTATTACACTACGTTTTGGCTAACTTTTCCTCTGGCCTTCGTCAGGTGGTTAACTGCGACCTTGGATAGGAATTCTGAGTCTTATAACCGCATCCCTAGCAATCACTATAATTACAAACTTGAAGGTCTGTTCATGTAATTTATAGCAAACCTTTGAACCGACTGGTCCATACCAAAAATTTGGACCATACCAAAAATTTTCTTGCACGAGCAACATCATGCGACTCTACTAGTATATTTATATGTGAGTGTGTGTGCATTCTTTCTTGTCAGTTGACATGAATCATCAATATCCAGGTCTAACTAAATATTACTGCTTTTTTCTTGTTCAATGTTTCATCTAACTTTTATTTAATGAATATTTGGCATTCCTCTTTTTATATGCCATTTCTATTGAGTCTATTACGCTCACCATGTCTTTCCCGCCACCAACAGTTTTTCACTTACTTTTCCGACATTTTTTACATTGTATTTATTGCCGTTAATCAATTCGTATCTTCTGATACTCATTAATCAAGAAAATATCAACAAAAGAGGAAGAAAAAAAAAGATTCCAATTTAGTTAAACATTGAATGAAACAAACTCTGTACATGTGTGGATTATGCCTCAATTGACTGGATTTGCCGCGACTGTGATTACATCTTCGATGAATAATGCTGGGCGTGTTGTAAGCCATAATTGCAGAATTTGCAATTATAAAAGAACATGACCTCTTGTAACAAAATTCTTTAGTAGTCTAGTATGATCGTCAATGAGATAAGAATTGAATTGATGGGGAATTTCCCAAATAGTTGCGAGACATCTAGTCTGCAGGACTGAAAGCGAAACACCGGGGTATAGAGAAACTGGGAAATCCACTGGTTGCTTTGCACGCCATTTGTCTTTATCTATAATACTTTTTGAGGTTTTAGTAATTTTGGTAATCAAGCAAAAATCTTGGATTATAGCATACTAGAAGTATTGCCCGGCTTTGACTGTGTGCCACGGACTTGATACTAAACTAATTAAAGAAGAAGGCTATATAGGAAAGCAGTACGGTACATTATGTTCGTAAAGCAGTAAATGCACTTCAAAATATCAATTCAAATAATAATTCATGAAATGTAGGTTGTCATTGTGCTATGCATATTCTGCTAGTCCAAATCATTGCCCTACATAAATTATGGTGATCTGAATGCTTTGATGCTCGCTTTTGTGTTCATTTTGATCAGTATTTTTTTTTAATTCCAGCCTACAGTCTTGACAGTGCTACACATTCGGATGGGCAGCCGATTCAACTCGATTGATGAAGTCGAGAAAGCTTGTCCATAATTCTTTGATTCGAAGCCGGTTGAATGGTACTTTTACCAAATCAGAAATGTTGCAGATTGATGGCAGAGAGTCTTGGAAAAAAGCCTTTATTTTGAGGAATAATTTTTGTTGTTTTTATTACTTATTTTAATTTTTGTGCAAGTGTTTACGAACATTTGATGAACTATTGGGACAACTAAATTTCGGTTGGGAAAGTTATGGAAAAGTTTTTTAAGATGTTATATACAATATTTTTAAAAAAATCACCCTCAGCACTTTTGCATGCCATTAAATTTTTTCCGATGAAAAAAAAAATCAATTACAATTCAGCTTTCTATTAACTTTAACAAAGTTTACTGCATCAATTATGGTTTTATCATTCAACCACGGTAGTGGTTGAATATATGCTTTAGTCCGACATTTGAATGAATCGAGACACATTCAAACCTCCACCACTAATTCCGTTCGCAACTAAATTTCAAACAGGT
>JAYKTE010260303.1:0-11754 GCA_036873565.1 Xipholeptos notoides | reverse complement strand
ACTAACGTTTACCAAAAATGATTATTCTCGGCATTAAATGACCTAAAATGGTTGATATGCCGTAAAAAACAAACAAGCAAACAAACTACTACTACTACTACTATTAACACAATTTCATCATAATCATCATCATCCTCATCATCATCATCATTATATAATAATAATGTCATCCGCCTGTCAGTTTTCTGCTGCTTTCTTGGTCTCCATTATTAATAATAATAATCATTGTTAGTATCAACACAAATTCAAGTGCATGTAATGTCTTTCTTTTTCTTTCTGTCCTTCCTTCCTTCCTTCCTTCATTTTCTCTTTCTCTCTCATCAACTTGATTAGACTTAAATGTGATTTTTAAAGTTTTCATTTTCAAACCTTTTTTTTTTTTTTTTTTTTTTCCCCCCTTTCTATGAATGCCAGCCAGCCAAGAAAGTCTGTGTGAATGTTTCCAAATTAAACAAAAAATAAAAACCAACAAAAAAAATAAAATATATAAATAATGAACTAAAACAAAACAAAACTAAAAAAAAAAAATAACAAAAAAAACCTCAAAAAATGGCAAAATAATTATCAGGCAGCAGCCGTTGTAGTTAACATGATGTGTGTGCGGGTCTCTATCTCTCTTTCTCACCCACTCCTTTACCTTTGTTACTCCAGGCCATACATACATCTTCAAGAACTAACAACAAGAATGGGGATGTTCAAATAAATACGGGTAGACTGAATTTTCTTCAACATTTTTCAACACATTGTTTAGAGCTAGTGTTATATGATTGTCAGTTTTCTAAAATTCATTTTTTACCAAGGGAGATAACAATAGTTTTAAAGTTGATAGTAAAGCTAATTAATGGTATCTTCCAATTGCTTCTAAGTTTTCTATTCAATTCTACATTAATGTACTTTTTATATCATTTCACCTCTTCTATTTCTTTTTTTTTTTTTTTTTTCGTAAGAATGATAATTGTAGACAAAAAAAATTTTTTTTTTTAAACAAAGGCAAAAAAAAAAACTTTACACAGTTATGTGCCCTTGATATAACCAGGATTTTTTTTTTTTAAATGAGCTAATCTGAAATGATTTGCTGTTGGATTTAAATGATAATGGTGCATCTGTCGCTTGCTTTTTAAATCTTTCTATTGGTAGTCGTATCAGGAAAACTTCATAGCTTCTTTCTTTCATCTTCTAATGATTATAGATAAAAAAATTATATAAATACAGTCTATTCATTTATAATACTGCCGGAATTTAAATTCCATTTAAATATATATATATATATATATATTTAAATTCTGGCAATATTATAAATGAATAAATTGTATTTTTAATTGAATAATATCAATAAATAATTTGGAAATTTACATATATAATAAGAATGAAATAGATCTATATACAAATTATTTATTGATGTTATTTAATTAAAAATATGGTTTACTCATTCATGATATATATATATATATATATATATATGTGAATGATGGTTGCCACTCTGTCGTGTCAGACGAGTACAATCACTTTGTTTTCTTCATCAAATCACTCATCTAACAGATAGGGAGGGGATTAGCACTCGGGTCATTGGAATCGTAATTTGCAAGTTTAAATCCCAATTGTTCCATTATGTTCATATTCGGGTTAACACCCTTGGGAAAGGTATGAATCCCCCCCCCGGCTATGGATTAGATGGTACAACTTGTGTGATTTAAAACAAAAAAGATGTTTCATAAAAAGGATTGCTTTTGGCATTAAATCACTGAAAATGTTGATATGTCGCAAAACAAATCAAACAAATAATTGTCTAATTGATAGAGGTAGATTTTTGAAAGAATATCTGTATGGTATTTCTATAGTAAGAGAATATGAAATAAAATAAATATTTTATATTCTATACCTGTTATGCCAAATTTATTTGGCATGCTCAACGAATATAAGATGAAAATTTATTTTACAATTTTTCCTTTTTTATATATATATATATATAAAATATACATGAATGAATACAACACCAATAGGAATGATATATCATTTTTAAAATTTATATTTATGTATATTTTTCATATTGTGGGAAATTAATTTCAATTTTTTTTTTCTTTTACATTATATATGGAAAATAAATTCCAATGTTCACAAAAATGCATATTTTAAAAAACAACAGAATTCAACTACATCTGTATTCCGCTGTTTTTTAAAATACTAATTTTCTACATATATTTTCAGGGATTAATTAAATTTCTAATTCTAACTGAAAGAAAGAAAGAGAAGTCTCTTATAAAACTGTAGAAAATCCTTCATGTTTCTGTTTTAATTTTTATGAAGTATATAACCAATCTAAAAACAGGCAAAGCATTCATAGAGCAAGCAGTCAAAATATCTAGATTAGACTAAGAACTTCATTAATCAAATACTCATTATGGTTGCTGATTCCTTTGTCTCAAAAAAGGAGCAAGATGATAAATGATGGGTCTCGTATTACGATGACAGTGATGAGTACAAAAACAACTTTCTGCAGCAGCTGGTGGCTCTGTGGTTAGAGTTATTGCCTCTTATGTTGTTGGCCACTAGTTCAAACCTTAGTTTACAAGGTGCATACTGTTTTTCTTGTTTTGCACTTAGCCCTTCTCAGTTAATCTGGTCATGCCAAATTTTCACAAATATTGACAAATCAAATCCTCTATTCTTGGCAATCACCATGTATATCTTGTATTACTAATGATTTGCTACCTAAATATACATACATGTATGTATATATGCTTGTATATTTCAAATTGCCTGACTTTGAATCCAGTTTCTTGTTTATTAGTAATCTCATTTTAGCTGTTATATCTTGATAAAAAGTTACTTAAGAGCTTAAAGTTAGATTTGACAGCATATTAGAAAATAGAGCATGAATTGTGTGCTGATGTCACAATTTCATTGGTGACACTCTGCCCTTTGGTGACACTCTTTTGTCATCTAGTCTCTTACTACTTGTTCCTCAAAATTCTAGTATTTGTGATAGCACACCATTGTAATTTGTTTTCTACTTGAATTTCTTAGAAATGTTGTTTTGCTGACTCGATGAGAACATGCCATTCCTCTCAGTGCTTTACTGGTTCTCTAAGTCCAATAGCAAACTATTTCTTATAGGGGAAAAGTCCATTTGGGACAGTTGATAGGCAGTGGCACTTTGGAATAGTAATATGCGAGTTCAAATCCAAGTCATTCCTTTTATGTTCACATTTAGACTAACACTCTCGGGAAAGGTATGAATTCCCCACATTCTCTCCAGCTATGGATTAAATAGTACAATTTGTGTTATTTAAAAATCTATGTGTGGACAAAAGGACGTTTATCAAAAATGGTTGTTCTCGACATTAAATGACTTAAAACAATAGGTTGATATGCTGAAAAACAAAACAAATGCATTTCTTCTCTTTTAATTTGTGCGTGGGGAAGTCGACTTGGGCCAGTGGATAGGCAGTACACAAGTTCGAATCCCAGTTGTTCCGTTTGCGTTAATATTTGGACTAATACCTTTGGGAAAGGTATGAGTTCCCACTTCCACTCTAGCTCTGGGTTAAATAGTGCATATTGTGTTATTCAAAAAAACTTGTGCGAAATGAACATTTACCAAAAATGATTGTTCTCGGCATTAAATAACCTGAGAAGGTTGATATGCCTTTGAAATAAATCAAATAATGTGTGCGTGTGTATATATGTGGATTTCTTTTTTTTTTCTTTTCTTTTTTAATCCTTTTGTTTGAATGGCTTCTATTTCTATGACTCTTCATTTACTTTATAGAATATAACATCTGTTTTTGATCATTTATTCTTATATGTTCAAAATAGAAATCATTGCTTGAATGCTCTATAAAATCAAATAACAGCATTAAATTGGTTAAATTTAATTGGAATTCATAGTAACACCAAAGCATCATTGAAGAAGTTCATTTGGATCAGAGAATAAGCAATTGGACTTTAGAATTGTTGTCTACCAGTTCAAATTCCAGTTGTTTGGTTTCACTCCCATTTGGGCTAATATTCCCGGGAGAGGTATGAATCGTCATAGTCCTACTGGCTCAATATTATTAATCAAATACTGTGTTGATGAAGGAAAGACATTTATCAAAAAATGATTGTTTTTCAACATTAAATGACCAAAGAGGTTGATATGCCATAAAACAAATTAATCAAAGCTATCATCACTTTGTAGATTTTATCTTTTAATGTGATCTTTGTTGAAGGCTTAGTTGACTGAAGAAAATTCCATAATTATTTGTCTACTGTGTTGTATTTAAGTTCAATTGTTCAAGCCATATATATATATATATATTTCTTATTTATATGGTGACTGCCAATTCTTTAAAAATGGAATAATGGTTGTTCCAAAGAGAGAGAAAGATGTTTAGGCTAAGAATAAGCAATGAGAAAAGAATGTTTGCATTATTTTCATATAATATTTTTATATGTACATTTTTGGTCTTGTTTCAACTTTCTTCAGGTGAAAAGTTGTTTTTCATTTGATGAAATTTTGAATATTTGAATTTCATTTGAGTAAGATTTTCTTATGCTTTTCAGAAATGGTAAAGGTTTACTCTGCTACAAGGAGCTCGCTAAACTTATCCCAGCTCTGATCAGGAAATAAATCTTACTCAAGTATAAGTCATAGCTATCTATCTATCTATATCTATCAATCTATTTATGAAATATATAAAGTCTCCAGCTGAATGAGATTGCGTACTAAATAGAAATTGTAAGAAAGAGAAGAATAATAATGAGTAATTAATTAACTAATTAAAAATAAGCATTAAAAATGTGAAGATAATAATAAATGAATGAAATATAAAATTGAATAAAATGATAAAGAAGAAAAAATAAAATAAAATGCAGCATTTTAGTGAGAAGTATTATTATTTTTTAAAAGTTACGAAAAAATATATTTGCACTATATTTCAAATTGTCCTCAATTTTTTTCAAACGCTCAAAAATGTTTTAGTTTTCATGTTTCCATGTCAACACACACACATATATACATATACATATATATAAAGTTATTGGTTATTGTTTGCTGCAAGAAATAACAAAGGTAGCAGGTTTAATATTAACCAGCTCTAAGTTTTGTTAGATATGATATATACTTGGCCATGCACCAAATCAAGTTAGGCACAAGGCCAATTTTTCTTTCATTACCAAACTTTTTGGAATTAGTGTTGTCCTTGACATAGATGAGTTACTCTCATAGAGTCATCTATACAGGTTTTTGGAACCAGTGTTATCCTTATATCTAGATGAGTTACTCTCTCGAGTTAATGAGCCTCATCTATCTGAGGCAGCTGAGGGTAAATGCAATGGTTTGGACTGGGATTTGAACTCATATACAATTCCAGAGTTCAAACTTTTACCACTGTTCTACCTTTGCTGCCAAGTTTTGTTAGATATGATAGTTTTGCATATACCTAGAAAACATGAAAAAATCTCCTGGCTTTTACTTCTTTCCCACTTGAAATCCAAATCATGAGAACAATGGATTGAAACCCCTATTTTTTTTTTTTTTTTATTCACCTCTTGCATCATTTTATTTATTTTTATTTTGTTTCCTGTTTGTTTGTCTTGGTTTTTTTCTTTTTTAATCCAATTTGAAACAATTACTTAATTATAAAAAAAACTGAACTCAAAATCTAAAAAAATCAGTGAGAATTGTCTCCACGTGTTCTCATTTGCACAAGAACTGGTTTGGAATACAATTAAAGAATGGCATTATCTGAATTATTTGAACAGTTGACTAATAGAATGCTGGGGTCTGTATTTAATTTTCTGTCTTTTATCATTTGTATGTCTTGCAAATCAAATTCTCTTCTATAATAATTTGAATCTTCATCGAGTGTTCCTTGTTTGCGGTTATTTCTCATTTATAAATATAGTATTAATGAGGTAATATTCATAAACACTCAAGTTATTAATATATATTTTTCATACTTGTCTAGATTTTGTTTTGTCTTTAATTACTAAAAAGGGAAGTCTACTTGGGACAGTGGATAGGCAGTCAGACTTCGGAATCATAATATGCAAGTTTGAATCCTAGTTGTTCCACTTGCGTTCATATTCGGACTAATACCCTTGGTAAAGTTATGAATCCCCACATTCCCTCCAACTATGGATTAAATAGTGCATATTGTGTTATTAAAAAAACTATGTGTGGACAAAAAAAAATGTTTATCAAAAAATGATTGTTCTCTGGATTAAATAACAATGACCTAAAAAGATTAATATGCCATAAAACAAAAACAAACAATTAATTAATAAAATATTACTCTTTAACTAAAACAAAAACGTAATAATAAAAAATAAAGTGAAGCTAAAATCAATAATTTTTTTTTCCAAGCACATTTTTTTTTAATTGTAGGAAATCATTGTAAAAGTAGAATTACTGCCATTCAATGTTTTTAACTACTTTAGTACTATCCATTGTCAATCAACCCAAAACAAGTAGAAATTAGGTTTTCTAATTTACAAAATAAAATTGAAAAAAAAGTTTAAATTACAGCCCTCAAAAATAAAATTTTTTTAAATGACTTAAATAAATTTAAATGTTATATAGATTTAAAAAGTCTTTATCACCCCTCATCCAAACAGTAGCAGGGTTTCTAGTTTAACATAGTCATTCATAGTATGGAATAAAGAATAGCAGACCCCTTCTTACATTGGGAAGAAAAGTGGGAGAGAATAGTGTGTGTCCCCTTTTGCAAAGATCCATAGAAATTAAGAGTCCTTATAAAGATGGACTTGCGTAAAATTAATCTTTTTATATTCTAAGCTTTTAATAGTTTGCTTGTTTGGATTTCCCTTCAAAGGGAATTCATTGTGAATTTTGTTAGATTTTTTTTTTTTTAACATTTGGTTCCATGTAGTGTTATAACAAAAGCATGCACATACGTTTTGGAACTAATTTTACTTATTATTATTGTATTTTACTTTGTGTGTTTGTGTGAATTTTGCTGTTATGAATTATTTTCCTTTAAGTTTTATTTTATTTTATTTTGTGCTTTGGTTTTAAATGATTCTTGATTTTAATCCCCTCTCACTCCCCTTTCCCTTGTAAAAAGAGCTTTTCTCTCCACATCCGATAGTTTATCTAAATGTGACAAAAGCTTTGACAATTATGTTCTTATAGTCATAAATGAAACCTATTCTATTAAATTGGCTACTTTTTGTTTTAATTAAGGAATAAATGATTTTATAACGAAATTAAAAAAAAAAAAGTAAAAGAAGCTTTTTGTATGAAATTGTTTTTTAAATGCCAGGAAACAATGTTTTAAGACTAAATTTTTATTTAATAAATAATATTTATTTTATGGTAAATAATGTGCTTATTTAGATACTTTCATTCTAGTTAGAAATGACAATTACTAGATTATGCTGGATATATGTCAGATACAGTGATTATATTAGCTTTCAAAATGTGTTTTTGAACTTAAAACACTCCAGTTGATAGAAATTAGTACTTGTGAATGATAACTATATAAAAAAAAAAATTATGATAATAATAAAAACAGCAAATGAATGGATAACCTTTTAACTTAAGAATGGTATTACTTGTTTAAAAATGTCTGGATGATTATTTAAAAAAATACTTGTTTAAAATTTGTTGAAGTATTTTCTCCAATCTCTTTTCGAAGTATACAATAATGGGTCCTTTTAGTCATTTTGTTTCATCAATTCCTTTTTTTTTACCTTCATGATTTATGAAAAGTCTTCAATTATTTTGTTTTTCACCATTATGATCATCAGCATTACAATTTCATTGATATCTTCACCTGGTTTCAATTAAAATAATCACTATCATCAGCATTATGATCACTTTTTTTATACAAAGTTTTCAACTTTTTATCATCATCTTATCAATGAAGTTTTCATCTGTAAATAATTATTGTTATTACTACCATTATTGTCATCTCCAAATTTAGCTGAAATAGTTGAGAATAGAATTGAAAGTCTGTTTGGTCAGTGGTTTTAGGCAAAGATTTACTAAAAGCTTTTATTTAAATGGAGCCTCTTTTTTTTCCTCTTTGTGCTGCAATAAGTTTTTCTGGTTCACTTTTTATTTAGCCTAGTTATTTGCTTAGAAGGGCTCCTCCCTCAAGAATACTCACTCCAGATTCAAGAAGAGTCGTATGATACCCCATATTCCCTCCAGCTATGGGTCAAATAGTGTAATTTGTGTCATTAAAAAAACCTGTGTGTACAAAAACTAACGCTTACCAAAAATGATTGTTCTCAGCATTAAAAATGACCTAAAATGGTTGATATGCCGTAAAAACCCAAAAACAAACAAAACAAACTTGCTAAAATTCTGAAATTTATTTGTTATTGCAAGTATTTGACTAATGATTTCATAGTACTATTTATTTTCTACCTGAAAACATAATTGGCATTTCCTATGTACTGTTTATTTTTAGTATGGTTGCAATTTTTAAATGGTTTAATCAATACAGTTTTATAAAGCTAACTGACATCAAACAGAAAATGGTAATTCCAATTAAAATATTTTCAACATTTTCAAAAATGACCTAAAATGGTTGATATGCCATAAAACACAAACAAACCAATCCATAAAATGTTTTCTTTCTAACAAAACCAAACACTCATAAATCTATATTCGAAATGTTATGTGAAAGGTCAGAAACCCTGGTATAAATGGTTGAGGAATTCTAAAAGAGAAAACAAATTTTTCATAACTATTTATAAAATGTACAAGTATTTGTATGAAAAGGCTTGATTCAATTGGTGTGTTTGTTTGTGTCTTACAACATATCAACCTTTTTAGATCATTTAATGCCAAGATCATTTTTGCTAAACATTATTTTTTGTACACAGTTTTTTGAATAACACAATATGCACTATTCAACCCATACTTTTCCCAAGAGTCCAAATATGAACACAAAACTTAACAAACTAAGTGACACATAGTCATTCTAAACTTACACATAACCATTCAGCATGGTCCATCGTCCAATAGCACTAATAGTTACTGCCAACTTGGATATTTATTGTCAGACTTCTTCCATCTTCCATCAACATTATTTTTTGTACACAGTTTTTTGAATAACACAATATACACTATTCAACCCATACCTTTCCCAAGAGTCCAAATATGAACACAAATGGAACGACTGGGATTAGAACTTGAATACTAAGATTCCAAAGTCCGACTGCCTATCCACTGGCCCAAGTCGACTTCCCCCTATTGGCGTCTACTAAAATGTAAGAAAACTTGCAATTTCAATGAATAATGATGTTCATTAAAAAATAGCAAAATACTTTTTAATAACTATTTCTGTTCTCACTTCCTCACTAAACTTATTCAAAACAACACCTATAAGCCATATATTTTTTTTCAAATTTCAAATCAATGTAATAATGTTAAAATTAAAAATAAAATAAAAACCAAAGATTTATCCAAAGATGGTAGGCTGTTGATGCTACTGTGGTTAATACAATTACAACTTTTAATAAATTTGGTTAGTGAACAGAAATAGCAACAAATGTTCAAATTATTTCACTAGTTTTAATTAATAATAATTTTAAATAAATTCATTAGAATTATCTTAAAATGTTAAAGTATTGTTGTGGAGGTGTTCACACTTCCCGTCACCAGAATGCTGTGGACAATTTGTGTGGTATAATTATCAATACTAGACACTGTTCATGAAGCTTAGGTGAACCATAGTTTTAGCAAGAAAGTGTGTAGCAGTAGTAGTATTGCAGCAGATAGAACTGTCAAGAAAATACTTTCTCCTTTTTCCTCTAGTCTCTACCGAGACCTGTATTTATAGAGGGGAAGAGTTCATTATCATAAAGGTAGGTAATTCCATCATAAGTATTTAGACAACGTTTAAAGTTGCATATACTAACTGTAGGGGACGCCCCCATTATGAAAAGAGTGGACTAGGCCGTGATTTACTATTTTTAGTCGCCACTTGGAAAAATCACTCGCAAATGCGAGGGATTTACTCGCAATGTAGAGCCCTGAATTGTATCCTAAAATACCAGAAAATATGTTGGGTTTCATACCCATAATAGAATCATGTCAATCTTTCAGAACTGTTTTAACAAGTTCATATGCTACACACCTACTTAACAACCACAAATCTAGAAGAATATTCTATGGGTTCCAGTCATTTAACCATTCAACCCATGGCTGGAGGATATACGAGTTTATAATTTTCATAAAAATGAATGCAATTTAAATTCGTATGGTGTTATGGCTTGGCATTTTATTCAGTTATCTTACAATTTTTCTAAAGACTTTACCACTGCCAAATGAAACTAATGCAATCCAAAATTTCAATATTAATTGTTTATTGCAGAAAGTTATCATGCTTACATTTTCCAATCATTTTTTTTTACTTTTTGCGTTGAGTCATGGCCTACTAATATATACTAGTAGGCCATGGTTGAGTAGAGTAAATTTCTTATCCTATTAAAAAGCATTATTCTTGATACTACAGGTAAACATAGATTAAGGTGAACAGGAAAGAAGAGTTCAATTTGCCAGAAATTAATTTTTTCATTTTTAGTCTTCAGGTTTTTATGTAATGTTATCAGATGGCAAGAGGCATAGTTCAGTTTGAATGTCACGTAGGCAAGAAATTCTTTTAGTTACATAATTTATTTGTGGTGTGATTTTTGTGCATTGAAGGTCACAGGCTTCATTTTTTTTTCCAGTAAGAAGCATCTTTAAATTTATTTTAAACAAGAAGCATTGCCTAGCCTTGCTCAGAAGTTGCTTTCATGTTCCATTTGTGCTCCTTTTCATCTGTGCTCTTTTTAATTCCAGGATTTTATTTTATTTTATTTTATTTTGAAAACTGCCATAACTTTTTGAAAGGTGAAAATTGTTTTAATAAAATGTGGATATATTGACAACCTAATGACCAATGTAGGCACTACACAGTGAACACTAAAAGCCCAAATTGATCCAGTTTTTCAAGTTCCACCCCTTAGCAGATATTTTTCTGACTTAAAAGCAAATCAAATTTATTCCATATGTCTGAATACCCCATATATCAAATTTAAAGTCTCTGCACAAAAAATTAGCCAAGAAGTTTGGCACTATTTGAAAAATTCATTTTTGATGGCATATCTCAGCCTTGTTTTCTAAATACAATTTGAATAAAGACAAGGTAAATCCTCATTGCTGGTTAAGAGATTAATACACTTGTAAAATTATTTCCAACCGAAAGAATATATTTGAAACAAAAAAAATATAATGTAATTCTTTCAATCTCTCATTCTTATAATAAAAAATGAAGAAAATTAAAAGGTTGTATGATGTCATTTTTTCTTAATTTTAATTTAACTAGTCATATTTTGAGTTAATACTTCATCTTCAGACAGGCCATGGGTTGAATATACCTATTCTAGATATTAAAGAAAATCTTAAAACCTATAAATAACAAGTATGTATCTAATCTACTAAGTTCCAAAATTTATAAAATCACAACAATATTTCTTTTTAATAATTATCATGCTTTTGGATATTTTGTCATGACTATTCTAAAAAAATGAATCATGCCAGCATCTTTTCTGAAGAAATATTTCTATAAGTTTTTTTTAGTCTAGAAATTTAATTCTAGACTCATAGTAAAATGCATGTCTTATTCACACTATTTAAAAAGCACGTATTTTTCCCTTTTGTTTACAATTTGATAGGGGAAGTCGATTTGGGCCAATCGGTAGGCAGTCGGACCTCGGAATCGTAGTACGCGAGTTCAAATCCCAGTTGCT
>JAYKTE010260192.1:0-11755 GCA_036873565.1 Xipholeptos notoides | reverse complement strand
ATAAAAATTACTTTGAAAATTGATATTTTTCTAATAAAATCTTGTACCTTTATTTTTAAAGCTTATAGAAAAAAAAAGCATTTTGTTAAACACTTTTTATGCTCTGCAAGAAATCCTTTTCTAACTTCTATATAAATTCCCAAAATAATTCTTAAGGATTTCTATAAGTATTTAAGTATTAGTATTAAATATTTCATATTCTTAAGTATTCAACAAGATGTGTATGAAATAAATATGCAGCAAAAACCCTTAAGTTTTAGTGCACTCAGTGGTGGACTTTACCTGAGGACAAGCAGGTCCAAGAATATTAGAAATAAATACAGACCACAAATGTCAAATATTGGCTTAATAGCTCAGAACTTTCTTGAATTTGTACCAATTCTCAGCATCAGGCCTTGATAAATGTTTTGTAGAAGGTTAAAGGGTTAAGGAAAATATGAATATATATATATATATACTACCATGGTATTGTATGTAAGCTTCGATTTTCATGCAAATAAATAACACATAATCTATCATTTACCACAAAATAAAAATTGTTTTTTCTTTTATCTTTTTCCTTTTTTTCATAAAGTAACATTATTTTCATTATATCTTGTCCTATGATAATGATTATGACTCCTTTTCCATAAGTATTAATCAAGTCATCATATCATCTGTATAAAGGATTTATTTATTTTCTCAATTTTTGGAAAACTCGTAACTTTTATAAAGATTTTAACAAGAAAAGTTAACACCACTGTCAGTCTATTAGGATGAAAATCACTCAATAAAAGGTATATGAGTAGGATGCATATCCCTCAATAAAAAGTATATGAGTAGTTGTTTTTAATCTAATTCCATTTCAAAGCAAATATATAATTCAGCCTTATTCTAAACCCACTAGTCTTTAAGAGACACTTTAAATGACTAGTTTAAGCCAGATGTAATTTAGAGTACTCTTTCTTGATGTAATGCTTAATAATTTCCTCTAAAGTAGTATAATCCTTCTTCCTGGAATTAAAACCCTCCAGAATGCTCAACATGCCAAGAACACTTCACTATAAAATACTTTTTACTGGGCTGTGATGATCACACACATATAGAAAAAACATTCTACAATGCCAAAATTTGAAGGAACTATTCCAAAAACAAATCCAAATGAATACTAGTTCTCCTAAAAAGGTAAATCTATACCAAAAAATATAATCCCAATACAACTATCCTGGCCCAACGAATAATCTGAAGAACTTCACCCCACTAAACAAATGATATCAAAAACTCTTCAAACTTCATAATTGATTTGGCATGAAATAACCAACAATAGCCGACGTGCCATAAAATCCCAACCAACCTACCAACCAAATCTAAAGTAGTAATCAAAAGATACTTGTAAGTCTGTTTATAATCGGTTTTTTTCATAGTCTTGACCAAAAATAAGTAAACTCCTAAAGCAAAGAACATTAAGTCAAAAATTGACATCAACATACATTATTATCTGCATATATTTTTTGAATATAAATTATTTAGATACATTTACCCCACTTCCACACTGTGGATTTGAATGTTTGTTCCATGTTTTTTGGCTTTACAGAAGAAGCATTGAGTTTTATGGCATGGGGGCAAGGTATAAGTCAGTTACTCTACAGTACCATTGTCGTTAAAAGTTGCTTATATCATTCTTATTGTTGTAAGTTATAGTCATAATTTTTTTTAAATATAAATAATATTAAAAATTGAATCTTTTTTAGTTTTGTTCTATATATCTATTGAAAGAGTTTATAGATTAAATTCTATTCCGTTTTTATTTTTACAAAATTATAAAATAAACTTTTTAAATAATAATAGAAAAATTAATTTAAAAAATCATATCTATCATTTATAGATGACTGTAAATTTTAAAAATTCATAAACCAGTTCTGATCAACATATGTTGGTAACAATCTTTAAGGTTATAATAAAATGAAGGACTAGTAATAACATCTAAATATTTGTCAATATCAAACTTTTTCTTTTGAAAATTTGTCTAAGCTATAATCAACCACAAGTCATAGTTTGACATACTTTAGGTTCAGTTTTATGTAGGCTTAAATGACTGGTTTAATCTTTTAAGTGTATGACATTTCTTGCTACTTGTTAATATAGACTTCATACCTTTGTTTTATTTGCTATTATCAATTTCAGTTGTTAAAGATTTGGAATCAGAACAAGAGTATTATAGTGACAGACAAGAAATGTAGCAGCTGTAGTTATATTTCGTAGAAAAGGATATTTCAAAATGTTTTTATTATCAGTTATTTAAAGATTAAAAATATTTTCTATCCTTGTTTTAATGAGTTATAATTTTTAATTAGGGGTATCTCTTACATATCCATGTATTATATATATATATATATATATATATATATATATACTAATAATGTTACTTAGTATTCGCTACCTAGTTTTCACCATAAGGATCATCAGGAGAATACCTTTTTGTAAAGGATCTTAGTCATGTTTTGTTCTCGACAACAAAGCATGAGTAAGACTCTCAGGTAGAGAATACTAAGTAACATTATTAGTAATAAAACTCTACTATTATTAGTAATAAATCTCATCAGGAGAATACCTTATGTAGAGGGTCTTAGTCATGTTTTGTTCTCGAGAATAAAACATGGCTAAGGCCCTTGAGTAGAGAATACTAAGTAACATTACAAGTGATAAAGCTCTTTAACAGTACTGGGCACTTTTCTTTTTCATTTATCACAACTCTTCTGTAACATAACTATAAAGACTTTCTCAGTCTAAATAGATATATATAGATAGATAGATATATAAGTATTTATGCATATATATATATACATATATATGAGTCTTTCCAAAAGTAATGCCTCTTATTTTTATTCCAACTGAATGGATCATGGGTATTGCAAATTGCATTGTTCAGTCTTTTTAGGTCTTCAACTTTTAAAACATAAATTTGAAAAATAGATAGCATAACTTTCAGAACAACACCCATGTATATACATACCAAGTAACCTAGCACTTCTTTATCATTATGTTAAAAGATGCAAATAAACACTGAATAGTCAAAGCTATCACATTTCTTTTGACAAGGAAATTAATTATATTTGTAAAAGAAAGTATCCTTGTTTTAAATAAGATTCATTGTATTATGCTGATTATACAGAAAATAAATGTTCTATGTTCTCCAGTTTGAAAACACTAATGTATCAGTTAAAAGAAAAGGATGATTAATTTGATCAGCTGAGTGAATTGTATAATAAAAGTGAATTCTAAGAATTTTCAGAAAATGCAGCTGGAACTCTAGGACAAAAATCAAAAGAGAAACTAAAAACATAAAAAAAGTAGAAAACAATTTAAAAAAAACAACAAAGACTATGGGTTAAAGATCCATAAATATAAACCCAGGCTGATCACACAGAATGATAAGAATTTTGGTTCTATTTTTCAAGCCTTGTTACACGGGGATGAGGGTAGGAATAAATGAAAGGGAGTTCAAGTTCTTGACAAGAATGGTGCAGAGGCTTGCATTGTTTATTTGGCAATATTGTCATAAATAAGTGTCGACTTGACAGAGTGAACGCAGATACCTGACCATGGCTTGCTGTACAAACACCCGGAGACCTGGTGCTATCCGCAGTTGTAATGGCCATAGTTTACGAGCTGGGCCAACATATTCAACTGGTTGTCCCAACGTTCTTTATGTGTGCGGGCATTTCATATCTGATTTATCTCTTATTTTCAAATATGCTGACAAGTAATTGCAGCAAAAACAGTCAACTGCTCTTCCCTTATTGCACTCAAGGACCTGTTGTGGATATTATGGAAATGTGGCTACAAATATTTCTTTCTTTCACTCTCTGATTCTCTTTTTAAAAAGCAGTATTTATTACTGTTTCATTCATTCATTCATTTTTTTAATTCTTCTGCCTCACTTTTTTCCTTATTTTGTTAATTTTCTTTCCCTTTCTTTCTTTTAAGTGTTATGTTTTTTATTTCACTACTTCTACTCTTGTTACTAGTTTCAATGTTTTCTTCTTTTTGGCATGATGGATTCAATGACAAAATTTTAATTTTTTTTCTTTCCTGGCAATTTCTTCTAATTTTTTTCTTTAATATTCTTTCATCAATCACTTTCTTAATTAACTTCCATTCTTTTATTTTTCTTTACTGTTGTATCATTATTCTTTACTTTCTTATTTAAAACAATTCATTTCCTTCTTTAAATCTTTTGCATATATTTTTATCCTTAAATTTCTTTCTTTCAGTTGTTTTACTTTTTTCCTTATTTCTTTCATTGTTTATCGTTATTGCTTTTCTTTTCATTTGACTCTTGAATAAATAGATTTCTAAGTATTAATCATTTATTCTTTGAAAGGATATTAACAATGCAAATATCCAGTCATTATAATCCAAAATAAACTAAAAGAAACATTTTGAAATAAATAAATTTATTTATATCATCCAGTTAAGAATCTTTTTTTTTTTTTCAATCCTAAAGCCATAAATTTCTTGGTGCATAAATATTCAAAGTGAAAACTTAAATATTTGCAAAGAAAAACTTATCTCTCTCTCTCTCTCTCTCTCTATCTAATACATACCCATTTTCAAAACCAGCAATTTTCCCATAATTTATATTAGCAACATGTAAAAGACTGCAGCAACTTTTATTATAAATAAAAGAACATTTTCAATTGTATAGTGAGTTATTAATATTCTTTAAAAAAGAGAACATTTTGTTTTGAATTTATCAAATATTTGCACTAACTTTTAGAATCTGTAAATAGCTTACTTTGATTATAAAATTGGTCATTAGCAAGATATTTTAATTGAGGTTCTTCATATTGAAATTACTGTAAATTAATTAATTGATTATCTATATACAGGGTTAGACAAAAATAATAGGAGTTTTTGAAATTGCTCTACTCTATATTATTAGAAATACCTCAACTGGTACTGTTTTTTTTTGTTTGTTTTTTTTTTTTTTTAAAGATATGCCTTTTTATAATTTAATGATGAATGTTTGTTTCAGATAAAAGTTCA
The DNA here is from genome assembly GCA_036873565.1 of Xipholeptos notoides. NCBI lineage: Eukaryota > Metazoa > Mollusca > Cephalopoda > Idiosepiidae > Xipholeptos > Xipholeptos notoides. The sequence continues at coordinate 6,727 of JAYKTE010260192.1, read as the reverse complement.
AAATGTGGACAATTAAACATAAGGTTTTTGGATACAAAAGCTATGTGAAAAGTAACAGGTCAATGAAAATGCACATTTCATAAAAGATATATTCCTCACTTGACTTTATAAAATAGCACACCTTTTTGAATAAAATAATGAAAAAATGATATCATTTTCAATAAAGTCATATATTTCATGATTTTTTTAAAAACACTTGACCCATCTTATTTAATAACATAAATCAATAAAATCTGATTTTACTAACATGAAATGTTATAAGTTTTGGTAAACAAATTAAGTATTTGTTTTACCATGTTATGTTTATTACAAGCTGTAAATAAATTTAAAATGTATACATTTATGTTAGCTTATTAAAGATTTGCTAAACACTATAATTCTTAGATTCTATTATAGATGGAAAATTATATTCTACAATGGAAGCAATTTATCACTAAACAAACATTAAATGAAGAGGATACACCATTAAATAAACATTTAAAATTTGATCATTTGTACCAAATAAAACAATTGATTATTTAGTATTACATAATCAAGCAAATTATATTTTATATTTATTAACAAACTTTAAGAATATTAAATGTGTACTTCTTTCAGAGCATCAAACTTATTTGATGAAATAATGATATAATAATTCTGTCTTGATCAATTTACTTGTTTCTGTATTGGGAAATATTTTATTATGTAAAAATATATATTACACATTTTTCTGTATGATAAATGTATTTATATGAAATAATCATTATTATTATTAATAATAACAATAAAAAAATGAAACAATCTTTGTTGCTAAAGAATGATAAATCTTAATCCATTCAGCAAATTTATTTTAAATATTTCATGGTAAGTTAAGTCCTACTTGCTGAAAGGTTCTAGATTTTCAAAGAACAAAAAAACTTCAAATACCAGCAAGTATTAGAAAAGAAGATTAGATATGAAAATAAACTCATGCAAAACCTTAAAAGTGTGAGCAATATCTATTCTCAATCTAGACTGATATACATGCATAAAGAATGTATGACATAGACTTATCTATAAATAGGAACAATATATAACTGTGTTTGAGAGCATAACACTGAATATCATTACGAAGTTTAATGCACATGTATATTTGAGTATGTGTATTTATGCATGCTTTAAACCTCATAATGCTGCTATGCATAGTTATGATGAACAAAGAAGTATTATTATCAATAAAATTGTCATCCATTTATACTCACATATTATCTCTTAGTTTAGGACAAGATATTCTGAGAAAAAGAGATGATTAATACAAATGAAAATCTTTAGAAATTTCTTATCTGAATGAAAAACAAAATAATCAAAAGATTGAAATGTTCTTTATTAACTTGGCACTAACATTTAAAATATAAATGAAGGAAATGTTTCATATGAACATAAGATATAAATATATATTGAAAGAGATTTTTTTTAAATTGTATCAAAACTCCAAATTTAGATTTCATGTTTAGCCATCATTTCAAATTCTGTTCAAGAACAACTTTTATCATGGTATTATACATCTAAAAATGTCAAAGATTGATTTAAAATGAAATTGAAACTTGGCTATAACACAAATATTCTTGACCCCAAAAATTGAAAAAGTATTCTTAAATAAATTTATTAGCTTTAATTAAGAATATAACTAAATGATTTTAGTATAAGTGATACTGCATAGTTTGTGTATAAGAGTAAATCTTATATTACCAAAGATCATTAAGACTTTGTTCTAAAATCAATCAGAAATAAAGTTAGATGTCAATTTACTCTCTACATATGGACTTAATGAGGGATTTTAGCTTGACTTGTATCTCAAACTTTTCAGTGTATAAGAAATGTTTGATAGTGTTCTTAATGGTGTATCTATTTTATAAAAATTATTTTATAAAAAGTAGGAGTACAAGATTTTGTGGTTTTTATTTTTTCAATAAGTGATTTTGACTGATTAAGTTTTCTTTCTCAATAGATAAATGTTTGCAGAATACATTTTGTTATTTTAAAAAAATTCTGAAGATGCTGATAAAATATAGCTGGTTCTAAACATTAACAATATAATTCTAATGCACTGCTTCTATCTCTATAACAAAAAAATATTATTATAGATATCACTTTAGACACAGTTTTGTTAAAAGTTCATTTTATATTAAAAAGTATGAACATATTTCTTATTAAGTTTCAATATATCTTATGAGTATTTTTCACAAAGCAGTTAGGTGTTTATGGGATTTTGTAGAATTATATTAGTTTAAAATTATTTATAGAATTATGGGTTTAAAAAAGGTATATACATGTATATTTAGAGAAAAAGTTAAAGATTTTGTTTAAGAAGAAAAAGGAAAAAAATGGCAAATATTTAAGCATAAAAATAAAAAACCAAGCCAATATATTCATATGCACACATATTCACATAATATTATCTATAATACATACATTTTCATTACTTTACAGAAATCTCTGAAAAATAGAAATACAAAAAAGTAAATTTTTACGTGTGTATATATATATTTATATTTATATATATATATATATGTGGATAGATAGATAGATAAATTGATATAAATATAAGTATATATTGCATGATTGCTTCATGCATGATATTTAAGAAGTAAGGTGTATGATTCTTAAATCACAAATAATGTGAAAATGAATTTTCATCTTTCATTGGCACTTCTGACTTTACTGCCTTTTTTCTTTTTTCTCCTGTTTGACATGCCAATGAAGGAATGAAGACAGAACAAAAGGCAATAAACGACTTTTCAACAAAATCCTAAAGTGAACTGGGTTAGAATAAATTAATCAGATTAGAAACAGAAGTTTTTCGGGCTGAACAAAGCCTGTGATTTTAATGCGTTAAAAATGTTTTGTGTAAAATCTGAAAATATTTTTTCTCCATTTGTTTTTGGGGACGAATTCTATCAGCTGTAAGAAAATCTGCAATAACTTGCTAACATAGTTGGTTTTTCACTACTTATATATTTATCATTAATTTTTAACAAATTTTTGAAAGTGAGGATAAGGCACAAATCTTTCAATATAAGATATTTGTCTATATGTCAGATTTACATGGTGGTGCAAAAGTCACGCATCTGTAGTTGATTTTCTTTTTGTTTAATCCTTTCATTTTAATTTTGATTGAAAGAATTAAACAAAAAGAAAAAGCTAAACCAATGCGTGAGTTTTGCACCACCCTGTTTAAAGATGTCTGAACAATACTGATAAAGAAGAACACATCCTAATTCTCTCAAAACATGAAGATGTTTTCTTTTAAGAATTATATTATCAAAGATTTCATTACTATTTCATTTTTGTCTTATTTCAATTATAAGCTTTTTCATTGAAATAAATAAAAATTAGTTAAAAGTTTTATCATCATATGCCTTAGAATAATATTATTTTGGATTCATCATTGATACAAATTTTGTTTTGTACATCCAACACTTTTTTGTACCATTACTAGCAATGAACAATTTTATTCAATTAAAGAAGTTTGTATATTATAATTTCAAAGTAAATCATGGGAAAAATTCTAATTTCCTTATTTTATTATTTCTTTATTCATTTCTGAGATTTTCATTTTTTTTCTTGTATCATTGCTCCTCTTATTCACATATAATAACACTATCTTTTATTATTTTTCTCCTTCTCATAATTTATAATTCTAAATTACTAGGTCATCATTTTATCTGGTTTTGTTCTTATTTTATTTCTATTAAGCTTTCTATTCTTCTCTTTTTTAATATTTTTGATAGACTTTCTTCTATTGTTTTAACTACCTTTTTTTTTATAAATAACCCAACTTCTGTACTTCAGGCCAATCCAACTAAACAAAAAAGTTTTCAACTAATATACCTTTTTTAACATGGTTAAAATAATTTTAAAAGCTCAAATGAATATAATTAATAAGATGCAAAATTATTCTGCTTCAAATCTATAACCATTTATATCTTGGTTTTAATTATCTTCAAATAATAGTTCAAAGTACATGTCTTTCAACAAAGAGTCAAGAATAAGACTAATAATTGACTTAATTATTTCTTATGTAAAGTTGTTGATTTTTTTATTAAAATCTCTTCATTTATTTTAGAGTATTAGTTTATAAGTAAATATTAAACATGCCTTTCAGTGTATATTAAACAATTTTTAATGTTTTTATTAGTGATGGGACAATTCCTTGGAATCGGAATTGTTAATTGTGTATTTTGGGGGGAATTGGAATCGCATCATTTAATAAATAACTTAGATTTACAATTCTTTCATTACTATTCTCTTGAATTTTTAAGTTAATTTTTAAGTTAATATGCCAGAAAAAGAGTTATTTTTAACCGAAATTAGACTAAAACAAGCTGTATATTAAAGTTAATTTCTTGTGTACTGTGGGAATTAACATCTTATCCAAATATTAATCCAAACTCAAAAGAATATCAACTCTTTATATATCCCTTTTTCGTTTTCCATAACTTCCTAAAGTAATTAATAAGTCATTATTATATAGTATCTAATTTTTCTAATGAAAATTTGCATGAAAAGTTTCATCTTTAGTATAAATACTCTGGCAGCCTTTGATAAATTCAAATTAGAAAAATAATATTTCACACGAAATACTTTAAGATTTGACAAAATCAAATTGACTCAAATTAGAATATATTTATAAGATAAAGCTGGACTAACTCTCTTTCAATTTTCTTCACTAAATGATGCAAAGAAACTCGTTTAAAAAGAAATAATAGAGGATGAAAGATAGTAATAACAATTATATTGATATATTTGGCTGAAGAAAATATTTTGCTATTCATCAACCTGATGATGAGAATGGTGGCAGTGGTATTAATCAGTGAATTAATGGTGAAAAGTTCAAAGTAGAAGAATCCTAATTGATTTTTCACTGGCAGTGATAATATAAAATAGATTAGAACAATTTAACAGCTTTCATGACAATTATGCAAATGGGATTTTATTTCTGAAAATCACAACTTAATGAAGGTATCTTTACAGCTTTGTATTATAGTGGATACATGAAAATGTGTCTGCACATACACAAGAGAACGAGATGCAAAAGCATACTCTTTTGCCAAAGATGACTTATTTGCCATATAATTCAGAAAAGAATGAACTATTTAAGATGGCGTCAAACCAAATAGAATTTGGCTTCATTTAAACATTGTAATATGGTTGTTGAAGAATTTGGAAAACTTCCAGTATATAGTAAATGACTCTAATTATCAGCAATAGAAAAAATATGTATAGATATTAATATGGATTGAAATTTTGAGAGCAATGAATTCTGATCAGTATATCAAAATAAATATAATCATTAAGCTTTGGTAAACAAGAATTTTAGAGCTTGTACATTTGATATTGCAATAAATTAGTTTGTAATTTTTTAATGATTCATAGAATTTACAAGTTTCCACCAACTTTTGTGATATAAATGCAAATCAGGCTTGTCAAGAAAATCTTTTAGAATAAAAATATGAAATTCAGAGAAACCAAACTAACTCAAAGTACCATAGACTTACATTCGCTTTTGATTATGCACGCATTTGTTATGAAAGGGTATTTTGTTTATATGTACAAATATTCTGATACCTATGAAATTTTCAGATGACTAATATATATATATATATATACATATCATTTTAAACCTAAAAACTCTATCCTCAGTATTTTAAGCTTTTTTTAAGCCAGATTTTTAAAACTAATATTAATCAAAGGATTTCAGATAAAACATTAAAAATGATCATGTTCTTTCAATATATTAAAAATCTCTTACTACTAAAAAGATTCATTTGGGACATATGAATTGGCAGCCATTGGTGATTCTCCTATCAAACAAATAAATCTACACTGCTTGATTAAATTCTTTCAAATAATCTTAATGATAACTATTTGAAATAAAAACCTTTGAACTAAAAACCTGAATAAAAAGAATATTTATATGAACTAATTTATAGTTAAAACATTAATTCAACAATTGAAATCTTCAAATAGAAGATGATATAATGTTTCCATCTGAATTTATTGCCATATATATATAGATACCAAAGCAAAATTACTTTATATGGATAGTATTTTACCATTATGTATGTGTATGATATGCTTAAGAGTATCATACAAATAAATTGGATACTTAGTAATATTTAGATAATTATAACTATTGTTCTCCTCTTCATTGTTATATTATACACAATAATTCTGATGATGTGTTCTTTCAGGGTTTTTTTAGGATTTATTTATTCATTTCTAATGCTTTTTTTATACTAAATTCATTTTTAATGCTTTTTTTATACTTAATTCATTTTTAATGCTTTTCTCTAAGCTAGTTAAGGAAGCCTATTATATAGGAAAACAATAACGTAAATATGCAAATTTAAGTGGTCTAAATCATTGTACTATGCAAATTTCAGTTTGAATGCTCACTTTTGTGTTCATTTTGATTTGTTTTTTTGTTTTTTGTAATTCCAAATGTTGACCCCTTAGCAGTTATTTTTCTGGCTCAAAACCAATTAAAAAGTTTACCTCAGGTCCATATAACATACATATCAAATTTCAAGTTTTGAGACCCAAAATTGGTTGAGTAGTTTGGTAGAGATTATAATGGTCAAATATTTTAACTCTCACCCCTTACCAGCTAAATTTCCAGCTGAAAACCATTAAAAAGCTTGTCCTAGGTCTGAATAGCCTTTATTTCAAATTTCAAGCTGGTAGACCAAAAATTGACCAAGGAGTT
>JAYKTE010260081.1:0-11759 GCA_036873565.1 Xipholeptos notoides | reverse complement strand
TATTCAGACTAATACCCTTGGGAAAGGTATGAATCACCACTTTCCCTCCAGCTATGGGTTAAATAGTGCATACTGTGCTATTCAAAAACTATATGTGGACAGAAAAAACGTTTGATTGTTCCAGGCATTAAATGACCTAAAATTGTTGATGTTCCGTAAAACATAAATAAACTCAACTCAACTCTCTCTCATATAAATATATATATATATATGTAGATGTATATATATATATGTTAAACTTCTACGTTTAACTTTAAACAAGAATAGATGGAAAACAATATCAAAGTTAAAAGAATTCAGTGTCGTCATTGACAAAAAACATTTTTAGAAATAGAAACGTTCGATTTTAAAACAGGATGGACGTTTTATTTTCGTTCTCCCACATTTAACCCGCTGAAGATGCTGTATAAGCGAAACACATGTCCGTTATTGATTAAAAAAGAACATAATTACTCCTATTTGTCTCATTTCTTATTAATATATATATATATATATGTGTGTGTGTGTGTGTATTTCGTATATTTAGGCAGAATATCATAATTCAGACAAGTTTCATTAAAAAGAATTGTAATGTTCCTCTTTAACACTTTTAATTATTACTCACATTGAATATTGAAATATTAGCCCTGCTACTACGTTTCTTGTTAGAAAGCAAGAAAAAATCAAATTAAAAATATTAAAAAGAAAAATTAAAATTATTTTTAATGAAACTTGTCTGAATATATATATATATATATGTGTGTGTGTGTGTGTGTGTGTGTGTGTGTGTGTGTGATAAATATGTTAATTTCTGTCCAAGTTATTGGAACATCCTTTATACATATATTCAGACATACTTCATTAAAAATAATTTTAATTTTTCTTTTTAATATTTTTACCTGAATTATGTATTGTTTTCGAACACGAAACTTAGTTGCAGGGTCATGTGTCTTAATATAATTCCCCAGTGTTTTACCAAATGGTTTTGGTCCTCCATGACCATTTTCTGGCATTGATATTTTTGTCCGTTACATTTAAATGTAGTATGATTTTGAAAAAGACGATATGTATTTTGTCAAGGGGGTCAACTTGGGACAATGGATAGGCAGTCAGATTTTGGATTCTTAGTACGTGAGTTCGAATCCCAGTCGTTCCTTTTGAGTTCATTATTGGATTAATACCCTTGGGAAATGTATGAATTCTCATGTTCTATCCAGTTATGGGTTAAATAACGTTATTCAATAAACTAAGTGTGGACAAAAACTATCGTTTACAAAAAATTATTGTTCTCGGCATTGAATCACTTAAAATGGATGATATGCCGTAAAACACACACAAATGAAATAATTAGGAATATTAACAATTAGCCAATCATAGAGGATCGAAATATCGGCCCTGTGATCTTTTTTGATATATCGGCCTTTCAGAGTCAAAAGGGTTAAGATTTAACCCGATTGTGAGTTTTGGATTTGAACTAGAATTCATTACCAAATTTTAGTTTATGACAAACGTCTCAAGGGTTAGAACGTATGCATTTGAATCAGGGAGAGGTGATGGTAGAAGAAAAGGGAGAAAGAGAATTTCTTAACTTTATTCCATTTTCTAGGATAAGTTTGTAACACTTGTGGGTTGTTTTAGGTATTAGTTGTTGAATAATTAACAACACAAATGTTAATTATCAAAAAACATTTTATTTAGTCTACACAGGGAGTGCCTAGTGTGTTGTCTACTACTGTAGACACGTGTGCTGTGTCTGAAAGCCACTAAGGTACTGATAGTTGTTGATGGTCAGAGAGATGGAGAGAGGGGGAGGAATGAGAGAGAGCTCAGGAATTCCGGGCAACAGTGTGCCAAGCTAAGATCAAAGACAAGAGGCGTAAAGCACCAAATAATTACTGTATTTTATGGAATAGTAGGGCTTTTGTTCAACTTTTTTGTGGTGTTCTTTTTAGTTAGGTCAATAGGTTCGTTCAATCCTAGAACTTCTCTCATCTTCGATTATATCTCGACAAGTTTTGGTTGATATACACTTTGGCCTTCCTCACATGTTAATGGCATCTATAAGATATTAAAATACATTGGTGTATGACTTCAGATAATTAATATCCACTCGGAATTGATCGCTAAAAATGAGAGTAGAAGTCTGAATAACTTGAATAAAAGTAATAATGAAGACTCGTCGAATAAATTCATTCAATCATTATCCATTGTGAAGTTAACACTGAAAATGAGAGTAGAAGTCCGAAAAACTCGAATAGAAATAATAAAGACCCGTCGATTAAATTCATAATATCAATATCCACTGTGAAGTTAACAATGAAAATGAGAGTAGAAGTCCGAATGATTTGAATAAAAATAACAATCAAGACATGTCGAATAAATATGGGCAATCGTAATCCACTGTGAAGTTAACACTAAAAATGAGAGTAAAAGTCCAAATGATTTAAATAAAAACAACAATCAAGACCCGTCGACTAAATTTGGACAATTATTATCCACTGTGAAGTTAACAATGAAGATGAGAGTAGGAGTCCGAATGATTTGAATACGAATAACAATCAAGACCCGTCGAATAAATTTGGACAATTGAAGATCTTTCTCTAGAATTTTATTTCAGATTCAAACCTGATATATTTTTTATCCATTTTTTTGTCGTTTTGTCTTTCATTATTGTAGCATTACAGCTTGTACATGTCCCCCTTTTTTGTAATCAACCCCTCCCCCACTATTGTTCTCTGCTCGAAGCTCTCCTGCCAAATTTGACCCACCCCAAAACAGTCCCTTTAGTACTTCACTGATTATGGTCATTAGCAAAGTCCCCGATACCACTCACTCTACCCCTACGTTAAAAAAAAAATACTAAGTCCGCAGGCTCAAATCATTAATGAACTTCTATCCAGCAATGCACCTGATGACTCCAACAATATTTTTTATGGTCCGTCCTGTCCTCTCCCACAAATATCCACAACCCCACAGACGGACAACGCGCACGATTTATATCTAATGAAAAAAATACTAAATAAATGAAACTCTGAGTTTATATCAATTGTTACCAAATAGGGTCTACATGAACCCTAAAGTTCCATATAATATTTTTTAAGCAATAAACAACAAATTGAAGGTTTACAATCATATTTTGATGGTCCACGAAGAAATCCAACTCAAAACGCTTTTTATTAACAACAACAAGAAATAATTGAAAAATCAAACTACTCTAATATATATACAGTGGGTGCAATAAGTATAGGATACAAAACAAAGAGTTGATTTATTTTTATTTCATGAAAACAAAAACAATAACAAAGTGCTATTCTAATGTACTTTTGTATGATAAAGATACGAGATTTGTATCTATCGCACAAAAATACGTAAGAATAACACTTCCTTACTATTTTTGTTTTCTTGTAATAAAAAACACAAACTCTTTGCTTTGTATCGGATACGTATTGCAGCCACTGTATATAGATATAGGATGTATGTGAGTGTATTCATCGAGTGTTCTTATACTAGCTCTTTTTTTCCGGTTTCTATTCGCCTTCTCGAGTATCATAAATGAAGTTACATGAAAAAAACACCGTAGCAATAAATGGATATGATTTGGTTATTAGGTCAGAAAGGCGAATGCGAGGAATTTGTTGATTTGGCAAGTCTGTTCGTTCTACAAAGCGACAATCAAAGAAGAGAAAAGTTCAAGTAGACATCAGTGGCATAGCAACTGTTTTTGTCGAACAGGGCGGACGTAAGATTTGCTGCCCCTACCCCCTAACCTTAAGAATTCCAACAAATTTTTTCATGGAACTACAATCAAGGATCTAATTTTTGACTACTGCTATTAGTTCTAGACTTTCATCTTATTATAGGACTCGTATACACATACAGTCGTCGTCATCGTCGTCAAAGAAAACCACATATATTTTTCAAAACAAAAGAAAAGTGTATAATTCAAATTTGTGAATTTATAAAAATAAATCAGATATCATATACTTATTGCACCCAATGTATATCGATTTATTTCCTGTGGGATTTCGGCATATCAAGTTTTCATTATTTTAGTCCATTTTGATATTTACTTGTTTAGGCAAATATATAAACAATAACTCTTTTACATAAGATTACTTGAACAAACTTTCTGTTGTGGAGCTGTGTACGCCCTTGCAGAAACAACTCAACACGGTGTAATAGGTGAAATGTTATTTGTATAAACAGAAAGTAAAGGTGATATTATATTAACTTAGTAAAGCACCAACCCAAGTTAGGCACAAGGCCACTTTTATGTGCTCATTATATCCCGGTGCTTTTGTAATAAGCGCTGCCCTTCACCTAGATGAGTTACTATCCTGAGTTAACGAGCCTCATCTGAAAGTCTATGTAATGGAATTGACTGGAATTTGAACGCATGAAATACGATTCCAGAGGACAAGCTTTTTCCACTGCGCCAACCTCGATACCCAAGAAAAGGCAATATACAGAAGGTAGTAGCCGCTGCAGGAACGACTGTCGTAGTCTCGTATGGGACGAGATGTTATTCTCCTGCAACTGAGCTGGGCTCGGATAATATATTTAGGTTGGACGTGCCCATATTGGGGTAAGATGTTATAGGTCCCCATAAGACTTTCCAATATACGAAAGGAACTGATTGGTATTGGTTTGCTAAGTTCAAACACGGTAATTTCGACATCGTCATGGGAGACTAGTCGATATGGACAATAGGGTAGGTCGATTTTGGAACTGTGAAAAGAATAATACGGGGAAAATTGAAAAACAACATCAGAAATTACCCCAAGAAATTTTTATTTTCCAAAATTTTGTATTTATTTGCTAAATTGAATTTAAAGACCTATTATTTTGTAATTTTAGTCGTGATATCGGTAACACTAGGAATATGTAACCATAAAATTAAACCTCGACTAAAGGAAAATGACATAATAAAATCTTTTAAATAATTGATATTTTTAAGTTTATTATCCATTTTTATATTAAGTCAAATAAAATGACCAATGTTGATATTGTTTGCTTTTCACATCTATATTTAGGCCAAATCTGGGAAAATCCAAGATTTTTTAGTGCGTTTTATTTAAAAATATACACACTAAATTAGCAAAAAACCATTGAGGACTCAGATATTATTTTTAGTTTGATTATATAATAGATATAAATACAACTTTTGGTGCATTATTCTTTTTGATATTTAAAAAGGAATGAAACCACAACCTACCAAAATGGACGAGGACCAGATAGCGGCCAAACATTAAGAGAATTGACCAAAAAATGAATTGTGATTTTTCCACAATTCTCTACTGCATTTAATAAATTTTTAAGATAGATAACCAAGGTGGCATGCCAATTCCAATACTGTTTAATACAGCTTTTTTTTTTATTGTTTTATTTCCCCCCTTTTTTATGATGGGTTGATGTTCATGTAGTTTCTTTTGGGTGCGTTCCAACTGTGACAATTTCGTTATGTTGACGGTTAATCTCACCGGGTTGAATTTGCTGTTAGAGGAATGTCCTTGTAGGTTACGAAAGAAACTAGATATGAGAAATGTAACAGAGTACCACCGTTGAGTTAAATTCCAAGGATTCCTGGAAAGGCCAAACAGAAAAACATGAAAAAAATAAAATTTTGAAAAATTAAAAAGAAACTTATCAGATTTTATTTAACAAAGGAGTCGATTATATTTTGTTATCTGATACATCTATATTAGTTCGGTGCAAAAGTCTTTACCGATTCATAACAAATAGTCTGTGGACCAAAAGGTCTGTATTACTCTAGATTTTTTATTCTGTGACCTACACTTACGATAGAAGAAACAACAGAGGAAAACGAATGCCAGTACTCACCTGAACATCAGATTATAAGCTGTGGGCTCAAAGGTCTATAATACTCTAGATTTTTCATTCTGTGACCTACACTTAGAGTAGAAGAACAGAAGTAAGCTAAAAATGCCGATACTTATCCAATCAATACTAGCACACAGCAGACACCACTTAACAAATGAACGATGAAATAATGGGCCACGTACGGCTTGCGGTGTCAGATGAAAATAAAAGGGCCACGCCACGGTAATGTACTCAAAAGTTCGTGTGTGGGGGGTAAGAGTAAAGAACTTCAGGTGCAACCTCGCACCGAAGCCAAAGAGTAGGTGCGAGTAGAAGAGAGAGTTAGATTGGACCTTAGGCATAGGGTGCCCCCACTGGTGGTTCCCCAATGGCTCTTTGTCGTAGTGGCAGGTAAAAAGGCCTTGGGGAATTGTAGGAACATTTTTGTTTTAGACAAAGTGGCCCAAATTTTGGAATATTAGACATTTTGGGATATTAGAAAATTTAAAAAAAATTATAATAAAAAGAAAAAGTGATTATTTATAAATTATAAATGATAAATTCATTGCTAATGCATTTTTATACTAAATTCATTTCTAATGCATCTTTATAGTAAATTCATTTCCAATGGATTTTTATAGTAAATTCATTTCCAATGCTTTTTATACTAAATTCATTTCTTATGCCTTTTTATACTAAATTCATTTCTAATGCATTTTTATATTAAATTCATTTCTAAAGCTTCTTTATATTAAATTCATTCCTAATGCTTTTCTTGAATAAATTCAATCCTAATCTTTTTTCATACTACATTCATTTAAAAAGCTTTTCTCTGAGGTAGTTAAGGAAGCCTATTATATAGAAAGGCAGTACCGTACATATGTATATTTTAGTGGTCTGAATAATTCTTAAAAAATAACTATTGTGGTTTCCTTTTTTGAAGAGTTACAGGATATAGGGTTTCATACAACCACGACGGTCTAATTTTCATATCATAGTAGATTTAAACAGATAATTTTCGTAATCTACAAAAATGGCTCTGCATTCTACATAGGGGTATTTGAGAAATATTTGGGAAAATAAGGATAACTTGAACTGTTACAATACAGGACATCGAGGTTAAGCAGTGGTAAAAGCTTGGACTCTAGAATTGTATTACACGAGTTCAAATTCCAGTCAAAACCATTAGATTCATTTCCAGCTGTCTCGAGCAGATGAGGCTCATTAATTCGGAAGAGTAACTCATCTTCGTGTAAGAATAACACTGATTACAAAACCCCGGATAGATGAGATCCGTCAACTTTATGAGAGTCTCTCATATTGGTGAAGGGCAACACTGATTACAATTGCCCAGGGAGAACGTAAAACTGGCCTTGTGCCTAACTTGGGTAGGTTTTTGTCTAAATAGATTTATAGATCTATACAATAAAGGGCAGGAAGACATTTTTATGAGTACCTTGGGATTGAAGGGGTTCGGTGTCTATCTGAGAAGGTCAAGAGTTTGATATCTCTGGCATGATTGCAATTTTTTTATTTTTAAGTTAGCATTGAAAAGAGTCTGCTGTTGAACGAAAATCTTACGGATTAAAGCACCAGGTCCCATCGGTTCCTTTTGCCTTCTTATTAGGATTAATACCCTTGGGAAAGGTAAAATTTCCACATTCCATCCATTTATGGGTTAAATAGTGCATAGTGTATTATTCATAAAACAAAATGTGGACAGAAATAACTTTTAACAAAAATGATTGTTCTCGGCATTAAATGACCTAAAGAGGTTGATATGTCGTAAAGTGCAAAACAAATATAAAAAGCATCAGGTTCCCAAGTAAAAAATCTATTATATAGGCTGTAGTTTTAGCTGAAAAAAATTCCCTGTAATAGCCGTAAAAGTGATGGGCGTGATATTTTTTATTTTAAGAAATTGTGTATAAAATAATTTTAAGTAAATTTTTCCCTAATTTTTCCAGTAAAATTTAACTGCGTTATAATATTCTCTCTTTCACGGCGTTAAGGCAAAATCACCTTTCGCCCTCCCTTCGTTGGGAAAGAGAAAATGAGGAAAATAGTCTGATTAGTATTTTTAGAATTCATCATACCACATCCCAAGGATTTCGAAAAATAATTGATTTCATTAGTTCATTCGTTATTTAAATCTTAATGCCCAAATTGGATGCTGAAATTTTGGCTAGATTTGACTAAAAATCTGATTAATTACAATTTAGCGTTATATTTACTGCGACGATATTCACTGCCATCAATGATATACTTTTAAAAGGTTTCGTTATCAAAAGCAAATTCTCACAAATGTGTGACATCTGCACTTGAAGAAAAATAGTATAATGTTTATGAGAGTATTGTATTTTTTTCTTTCATAATAAGTGTAGGTCAAAGAATAAAGATTAGAGTGTGATTTTTGTGGCTTTGCAGAAAAGTTAGTTTATTTTTCATTTGTAAAACAAGCGAAATCATTTTAAGCTGGTTAGTATCAACAGCGTACCATCTCGGGATGAATTTTCACTTACATTTTTTTTACACTAGTTATCCGTTGGCCCCATTTCTAACAGAAGTAGGGGAATCCAGTAATATGTTGTGTAAAATTTCATATACACAATTACTTAGATGGGTCAAATCACATTGGAGATACCAGTTCCGACCAGAATACCTAAGTTAAGCAGCGTAGAGCCTGTGTAGTACTAAGATGGGTCAAATCACGTTAAAAATACCAATTCCCGAAAGATCACCGAAGTTATACAACGTAGACCCTGTTCAGTACTAAGATGGGTCAAATCACGTTGGCAATACCAGTTCCCGACAGATCACTGAAGTTAAGCAAGCTAGGGCATGTTCAGTACTAAGATGGGTCAAATCACGTTGAAGAGACCAATTCCCGAGAGATCACCAAAGTTAAACAACGTAGACCCCATTCAGTACTAAGATGGGTCAAATCACGCTTGAGATACCAGTACCTACAAGATCACCGATAAGCATTTTTTCTCTTCACGTACATTTATGAATAACGTTATATGTGCCATTTAATCAATAGCTGAAAGGTATGTGAGGATTCATACCTTTCTGAAGAGTATTAGTCCAAATGTGTACGTAAACCGAACGACTGGAATTCGAACTTGCGTATTACGATTCCTAAAGCCAGCTGCCTACCCTCTGTTCCCAATAGACCTCCCCAGCATCCAATTTGTCGGAGTTAGTAAAAAGAAAGGGGAAGATACAAGCACACACAAAGTGAATATATCTTCTTCGATAGTGTGCCTCAATCGGTGACACGTGTACCACTGGGAGAACCAGAAAGATAATTAGTGACATTAATTTAAATTTCTATGGCAGACAACATAAACCTTTACGATATGAAAAAAGTCGATTTGGGTACAAAGCTGACAAAGTGGCTTGAATTGATCTAACCCTATATATAAGTGGACGTTTGTGTGTATGTGTGTGTTCATTGACTATGAATACCGAAACGGCTGAACCAATTTTCTTGAAAATTTAGTTTAAAAAATAATTAGAAATGAATTTGATAAAAATAGCATTAGAGATGAATTTAATATAAAAAAAGCATTAGAAAAGAATTCTGTAAAAAAAAGCATTAGAAATTAATTTAGTATTAAAAAGACTAAGAAACGAATTCAATAAAAAAAAAACATTAGAAATGAATTTAGTATTAAAAATTTTTAGAAATTAATTTAGTGAAAAAAAAGCATTAGAAATGAATTTAGTATAAAAAATACCAAGAAACGAATTTAATAGAAAAACCCTTAAAATGAATTTAATATAAAAAAACATTAGAAATTAACTTTGTACAAAAAAGCATAACAAAGGAATTTAATTAAAAAGACATAAATACATTTATTATGAAAAAGCATTAGAAATAAATTTCGTATATAATTGGCTTCCTTAACTACCCTTGTTCCGAGTCATCGGTACCCGGGCAAAGTCTGGCAATACTTGTAGTAAATCCTGAAAATGATAAACTAGCAAAGCAGGTAATTTTACATGTATTTTCCGTGCGGAAATCACATCGTTAATATTTAGAAATAAAGGAAGAAAAATAAATAACCACTGGAGCTTGAATCAGAAATTAACTTTATAATTTCTTGGTAAGTATGGGAACGCGCTGTAACATCTGCCACGGTGATCATCACTTGCTGGTAAGATTTAGAAATACAAATTAAATGGTTGCATAAAAACCAATGGATTAATGATTTCCTGAATCTTGGTAAAAAATAAAATAAAATAAAAAGTACATGACCTTCCCCCCCCCCAAGAAAAAAAAGGGAAAAGTTATTAAAGATCTCAGAAAAAAATATATTTATAAAAACTACATGGCCCTTTAAAATGGTAGAACACTTTGTTTTTAGTATTTACAACTATTTTTCGGACTGCTGTCCCCATCCTTGTTATTGTTATCTTTACAATCCTTGGCATGAGGCTTGATAATTTGTACAAGTATTTTTCGGACTGCTGTCCTCATCCTTGCCATTGTTATCGTCACAATCCTTGGGACAGCACTCAGAAAAAAATGTACAAATTATCTAGCCTCATCCCAAGGATTGGGAAGTTAACAATGACAAGGATGAGGCCATCAGTCCGAAAAATAGTTGTACAAATTATCAAGCCTCATCCCAAGGATTCCGAAAAAACAACTTTTCAGTCTTTTAAACATACGAGGCGATTATTTTTCGGAATCTTTGTTTGTTTGAGTTTTACCGCATATTAACCTTTTTAGGTCATTTAATGCCGAGGACAATAATTTTTTAGAAACCTTCTTTCGGTCCACATGTGGTTTTTTGATATTGTTACGCTCTTATTTCAACATACAAATATGATAATTATTTTCAAGTTAATCCTCTTTTTTTTTCATTACAATGTATCTGCGAAGCCAATAAAACACTAAAATAAATTGCGACATCCCAGGACCTTGCGGCCCCCAAGGAGCCTCTGACCCCCCCTGCAATTACGGATTCTGCGGTGGCAGTAAGCACAGCCCTGCCAATAGTCAACCCAAATCCAAAGTCCTAGAGAAAATCCATAATGGAAATATTTTTAAGTGTTTTTAACACAAAAAAGGGAAAGAAAGAAAATAAGCCAACCAAATCATAAAACAAACCGCTAGTTTGACAATGTCATTGAAAATATCCCAAGTATCGAGGTATAAGAGACGGAAGTAAATATCAAACTTAAGTAAAGAAATTAGTTCTTATCGTATGACAACGACGGCAAGATGTCTCTGTAGAATCGAGTAAGGGCGAAGAAAGCGGCTTTACATCTGTTTATGTGGGCGGCCTCCCTCGGCCTTCTATCTCTGCAGGAAGGTTAAAGTTGGCTTTTTGTTTCTTACTCAAGCAGAAACAATCCTGAAAATCCTTTGTCAGTTTGTTGATTCATTCATCATTTATCTATTTATCTATCTATCTATCTTTCTTTCTTTTTTCTTTCTATTTATGTATCTCTCTCTCTTTGTATCTTTCTATCTGTCTATCAATCTCTCTGTCTATCTGTCTATATTTCTATCTCTCTCTGTCTATCTTACTATGTAACTGTCTATCTTTCTTTCTTTCTATCTATCCATCTCTCTGTCAATCTATCTATCTATCTATCTCTATCTTTTTTTCTATCTGTCTATCTCTCTTTCTATCTATGTATCCACCCCTCTATCTATCTCTCTATATATATATATTTCTACCTATCTTTTCTTTCTATCAACTCATCTCTCTATCTTTCTATCTATCTCTCTTTCAATCTGTATACATTTATATCACTATCTTACTAGCTATCTCTCTGCCTATCTATCTATCCATCTTTATATATATCTCTGACTATATTTCTATCTCTCTGTCTGTCTGTCTATCTATATATCTATCTATCTGACTTTCTATCTCTATCTTTCTTTCTATCTATCTATCCATCGCTCTCTCTATCTCTATCTCTCTCTCTCTCTCTCTCTA
>JAYKTE010259970.1:0-11761 GCA_036873565.1 Xipholeptos notoides | reverse complement strand
ATTCAATGATGCATCTCTGCTTCTGATGTATGTCAATGACAAGGGGTGCTTTTTTAGAGTCTTACACTATCAGAATATGCAACTGAAAGATGAAACTTTCAGGTCATGGATGCATAAGTTTCTTCATCATAACAATGCAATTTGCAATCCATTCTCATCCATTTGGGAGGAATAAAATGATAGTTCCTTTTGGAACAACTCTTATATACTACAAGTATCAATCTAAAAGTGACAGAATTAATTTATGTCCTTTTAACAGTTATGTCATGGATCCTGAAAAATATGTGTGCTGACTGGACGTTGCTTGATTATGTTTTTGTGCTTCTATGATGCAGAATAAAATTGCAAGCTTTTTTCCTCGTGAATCGGCGTTACTTTTTGTAAATCATTATGAGATACAATTTATAAACAGATACTTTTTAAATAGTTTATATAAGTAAATCAATAGTTAGTACAAATGAATTATGAAGCTTGATTGACTTGACTGGGAAGTGGATGGAATTACTTCAGTCATACCTTCTCCTAAATTTTAGTCTAAAATCAAACCAAATATACTAGTAAGAGCCTATAGTCTACTTACTGATTTTATCATCTAATTTAGTAATAGTCATGCAGCAACAACAGAAACATAAGGAAAATAGTTAAATGATGACATGAATAAAGGGTTGAAACACTGGTTTTTATTTCAAATTATGCTGGTTTTAATTTATGATATGAAATAATTCTGGAAGCAAACAAAACAAGAAATACTACATTTATGAAGAAAATTCTTGGCAACATGGAATTGCTAGAGGCTATTTCAAATATCATATTGCTTTGATAAATCAATCTGGCTTATTATGTAATCATAAGCAGCAGTAAATTCAATATCATTTCCCAAAAACTTTGTCTTCATTATTGGTTCCAGATATCTTGCTCACGTCACTTTTTCTCATGATCATATAACTACAATACTACATCTTATTTTTAATCATTGTCATATGGAATGAGTATAAAAAGCATTAATAACAGAAACAATGTTCATTTCCTGGACCAGTAAGGAGAAGAATTTTATGATAGCTAGACAGCAATCTTACAGAAAGCAATACACGTTTTGCCCTCCTTGTTCAATTTCTAATTTCTGAATATCTTCTATTGAATCTTGAAAGTATAAAGGTCAGTTGAGTAAGCTGGGTTATAATGGGGATGAACTTCATAACTAAGCCTGAAAGTAAGATTAAAATTAGATTCAATTGTGAATATGCTGTGTATTATATGTCATTCCTGTTTTAGTTGTATAAAGGGGTCTATTCTTGCTACTCAACCAATTTACAGAAATCCTCTTTTAATAAAGATTTTGTCAATAGATATCAATAGTTATGTTAATAATTATTTCTATAATTGTAGTAAACTTTGAATAAATATATTCTTTTTTTGAATGAATCATTTGGGGATTGCATACAGAACATAAAAATGTAGATAATGTCTAATTTCATAATGGACGGGTTCCAGTCCTCCTATTAAGTTCACTTATGGGTTAATAGTTTTGGAAAATGCCTTAATACCCTACATTTTCTTAACTATATAAAATTCTAAACAAAATAAAGATAACCATTTAAAACAATTGCTCCCAGAAAGTTTAATATGCTATTAAAACAAAACCATCAATAAAAAAAATTGGAATTTTTAAAATGTCTTGTTTACAATATAATACATAATAGTTATTTTCGTTAAAATCATCACCCCCATCATCGGTGTCATCCTCCCCTTTATACATCTCTTCCTTTTAAGGATATTTTACACAATTTGGCTAGCCCCCTCAAACCACACCCCTATTAGAATTCTATACTTTAACTTTCTTTATAGCATAGGTCTTCTTCTTTCTACCCTTCTTGTCTTCTTGTTCAATCTGCCATTGTTATATTATTTTCATTGTGGTTATTGCTATTATTATTACAATGTAATCGCTTCTCATAATATATTCATCCATTTATCAGCAAGCATATCTAGATTCACTAAAATATTGCATTTATTCAATGAGCTAAACCTACTTAAACCTCCATTGATACAGAGAAATTTTGGAAGGCTTCAGGCAGACAAATATACAAAGAGCTCTCTTATTATTGTAATGATTTAACACCCTGGCATTGCCTTAATAAACTGTTAGTGTCCGAAATAAAAGTATCTTTACTTTCCTCACTAAAATAATAAACAAAAATCTAAGTTAATATCATTAGAACATACAATTAAAATGAACTTATGGGTTATAACAGATATAATATAATGACACTCTAATCAATAAATATCACAAATAAATTAAACTTTATTGTAAAAATGAAAAATAAAACAGCATTCAACATAGATAATTACAAGTCAAACATCTTGAATGCAAATAATCATGTTTACTAAAACACTCTCATCAATAATATATTAGTTTTATATTGTAAACTTTTGCTTTCAAATCAATAAAAAGCAAAGGATCTAAAAAATATTCCATGAACATGTTTTTTAAGGCATCTTCCTACTCATTTTGGATAAAATTTGAAATTGTTAGGAAACAGAAATTGTGTACTTTTTAGGAAAATAAAAATTAAGAAAATGATTGTAAATTGATTATCACAATTGTTGCAAAACAATTTGAAAGAAAAATATACCAAGATTGTCGAAACTCTTCAAAAGTTCTTTAGTGATGGTGATAAGTTTTTAATATAATGAGCCATCAGAAAATTCTATGAGCCACAATTAAAGTTTTTTTTATTTATTTTAAGATTGAATATATGGACCTGGAGATATTTTTCTTATTATGATTTAGAAAAAACAATGTCATAAAACACAATCATTTAAATTGATAGGAGAATAAAAAGGAATTTTGAAATTAAAATAAATTTAAACAAAAATAGTAATTACACTTCAAAATTCAATTAAGAAAGTGTATATTTCCAGAAATATGAAAGAAAAAATGTGAATTGTGACAGAGAAAAAATAAGTTAGAGAGAAAGAAGAAATTAAAGTGGATGAGGACTTAAATATTAGAAATTCATTTATCTTGAAGCACAACAGGGTTTTATTGATAAAATCTAAAATTGAATTAAACTTTTTACTAGCTAAGATAAAAACTTGAGATGTGTCTTTTGAACATGCATTAACTTTATTGTGATCTATAGAGATTCTTACATGCAGGGACAAAGGATCTCTAAATAAGCACTAGAATACATAAATTTAAATAATCAATTTAAAAAATTTTATACTTATATAAATATTATATAAGATTTTATATTATGTCATAATTGGTAAATTTATAGCTCCCGGAAATAACATTTTAAACAATTTAAACAAAACATAAACAAAAAAGTCTATCTACTGTGAACTTTATAAAAATCACACACACATTTACATATACACATTTGTGTGTGACCACACATTTATTTCAATGTATACTGTTATATCATTTATCATCACATCTGATACTAAACAACACATTCTAAAATATGTCTTCTTCCAAGGTCACAAACAAAAATTAATAAGTATCATATCTTTTTCAAAAATTTTTATTGAAGATAATAAACTTCAGATTTTTATACATTGATTTTTTTAAGTAACGTACTCTGCTGCAAAAAAAATGCAAAAACATAAGTTTCCCTTGCATCAAAGAAATTTCATTTTAATTTACATTTCAGTTTGTTTTAATCCCTACCTATTAATAAAATGGTCTCAATTGACAGCATCTCTAGGGGTCTTTCGCAGGCTTTTATGGACTCAGAGACTACGACTGCACAGTCAATTCTGGACCCAGCAGGCTATTTTGGTTAGGGTCGACCGTGTTCTGTGCTATGAAACTCGCAGTTTTGCCTTTAACCCGGCATTCCAGGTATTTCTCATTCTTTGCAAACCCGCTTTGTTTTTAATGAGAGTTTTTAACGAAATTCGACCAAACTTTGGATCTACGTTGTCAATGCGGCTCTTTTCCGCATGACGCTAGCACTAGGAAAAAATCAGTGTTGTGAACCCCCTTTTTTAGCATCCGTTTTCACCCCATTTTTGCATCTATGGGTTGTGTTCGACCAATTTGGTTGAAATTTCATACGCAGACGCCTAGCGTGGTCTACATTGATTGTCAAAAATTTATTTTTCAAAAACGTCAATTTTAAACTGATTTGGCACGTGGAGATTAAGTCAGTGCTCATTTTGCTAAAAACAACCCATTTTTCAATTTATCGGCAAAAAGTTTTCTTAGTAAAATCAGACGCTAACCCTAATTATTCTAAAACAATCTCAACCAATTTCTGAGATTTTGATCAAGAAGCGAGATGGCGAAACGCATTTTCCGATTTGGCCGATATTTCAGGCTTTTTTCAGCGTTTTTCATGTTTTCCACTTGCAATTATTTGAGGGTTCAATTTGCAATTGTTTTATCTTGTAAACTGGACAATGGTCCTGTTCTTTTTCTACTTTATCAATCGATTAAAAATTTTACGTGTAAATATTTTACGTGGTTTCCAATAATTGCACATCAATATTTTCTACAATATCTTTATTTAAATGCGATTTTTAGACATGGACATTAAGCGGGGGTTCAGTTTCCTATTGTTTTTATATAGTAAATTGATCCCTCACAAATCAGACAAAAATAAAATTATTCTGAAAAAAAAATTACATGATATTTTCATTAAAAATTTATTTTTACAAATGCCTCAAATCATGAATGAAATTTAGACGTGGGCATTAAGTGGGGGTTCAGTTTCCTATTGCATGAATATAACAAACTGATCCCCCACTGTATGACCACATTTTTATATGAATTACGCAAAAATAATGTTTGTCTAAAAAAAATGTTTTCCATAATATTTTTAATGTCCACTGGATTTCCCTGTTGATTTCTTCTGTATGTTTTTATGAATTTCGAAAAAGTTCTTTTTGTACGTAACCCATTGGCCGAAGTGGCATTTGATTTTATCATGTTTTTATCATTGCCGTTTCTTTTATCTCTCTTTTTCTTTATCTCCTCTCTCTGTCTTATTGTCTTAGATTGCAGTAGTAGCCTCTTATTTGATTTGATTTTTAAAATTTTGGTAAAATTGTTTCATGCAGACCATTTTTACTGATACTATCTATATAGCTACTAATATAATGCAATCTAGTTTTAAATATTATCCATGTAGTGAACTAGATTTTGCAAGAAAGACTAGAAGAGCACTTTATAATCAGACATTGCCTATAGTTACCCAGGCAACGCCAGGTTGGAGCAGCTAGCAAATAAATAAAATTCTCATGAATTGAAAAAATGTATGTTTATAATACACTGCTGATTTTTAGCTAAAATAGTTATTTTTTTCTTTGCTTGCCGCCTCAAAAAGTTGATATGACATAAAACAAACAAAAGAATTTTCTTTTGCAAGAACTAGAAAAAATAAAGTGAAAACTAGAATAAAAATTTTTTGTTTTAGGTCAAATCATTAATGCGAATTTTATTTATTTGTTTCATGCTTATTCCTAGATACTTCTCCTAATTAATTCTGATCCATGTCAAAGAAAAATTCTATTTCTTCATTGAGGCATATTCAGTTTTCAAAAGTTGTGCTCACCAGATTCCCAGAAGCATATGGGGAAATAAGATTGGAATTTTAGATCCAAACTATACTTCTCTACCTTTTAGAATGAATAACTGGATTCCATAATAAAGTTTTGGAAGCACCATATCATCATCATGTCATGTTTGACATTTTCTTTGCCATAAAAATCAAAACTATGAAATTAAAAAGGAGTTGCATCTTATTATGAATAAACAAATGCATATCTATAGAGGAAGCTAAAGCCTTGTTATTTCAGGTAAGATTTCAACTTGTTTTATGATGTGTAAAAGTGATCTTTCAAAGATAAATAAATTATATTCATAAAGCATGGACTTCATTGCTTCAATGCAAAAATTGAGGGGAAAAAATGGAAATTGTCAATTTCTTTCAAGTGTCTTCATCAAGCTCTTCATCTTTTCTCAATTCTATTTAATTCCGTTAATACATTTTTTTATGTAGACTCCTCACTGTTTTAGGAGTTATCAAGAAAAGTGATTACTTTCTGAAATATATTGTTTGAAATAAATATAGTATTCATTGGAAATACAGGTTTTTATATTTTGAATTCATATTATTTTTATTGCCAAATTAAAAATGTAAATCTGTTTAGAGAACCATAATTTGCAGGAATGGGAATGATAGTAATAGATGGCATGAAGGATGCACTTAATAACTGCTCTGACCCACCATATCCCTAACCTCCTAAAAAAAGTAAAAATCTAAAAAGTCTGTCAGAGGCAAATATTCTCTTTCCATTTTCAATGAACATTAGATTCTCAAATATAATAAAAAATCCTGCATATTATAAATAAATTTTAATTTGAACAAATGGAAAAGAAATGATGGAGAAAATAAGGTGTGTCTGTTATTATTTTGAATTGAGGCTTAAGGCATTCAAATTTAATTTCAAAATTTACTCTAAGCCAACAAAAAAAATGTGATTGATGAAAATAAGCTCTAATTTGAAAAATACATAAGGTGTGCCACACTTAAGTTTTTGTATAATAAGGTTTGTTTTAGAAAAATTGATGAGTTGGTGCAGGGTTTTTATAAAAACTATTAATATCAAGATAGGAAAAAAGCTGATTAGCATGCAAAAATGAAAAAAAAAATTTTCAAAATTTCACAAATAGTAAAATTATTTTATAATACAATAGTAAAAAAAATCCTTAAAAAATGAAAAAGAATAGTTTAAAAGTACAAAAACACTTAACACTTATAAGGAAAATTAAATCTAGAATTCCAAGAACACTAACAATTTAAATAAAAATAAAAATTTAATTATTCGCCTGGTGGGTTGGAAAGATTTTCATAATTCAACTTGCTGAAAAATCAACAGATTGAGTTCAATGTGTGAAATTAAATAGGTTATGGCACTATAAAAAAAAAATGAAAAGAAATCAGCATTATATAAAATTAAGTGTTAGTGTGTGCATGTGTGTGTGTGTGTGTAAATAAGTGTGTGTTTTATAACTCAACTTCAAATCTGATTTTCTCCAAATTTCACTTGTAGGGCTATCTTGTGATGTGTAGAATTTTAAGTTACATATTGTGAGTCTAAAATAAAAAAAAATAATGTAAAAAATGAGTCATGGTATGTGATGTAACTCTTTAAAAATACTAAATAATCTACCATGAGTTTATAGTTTGAGAGTATATGCCTTTTTCGTAGGGGTGGATACTTTTCTAAATATTGAGCTATTTTCCTAGGCTGTATCAGTTTATTTCTAGGAATTTTTTGGGTCAGATTTTATTTACTAGTATGTAGTTATATATTCAATTTACATAAAAACAATTATGGCCAATCAAATGATATTATTAATTAAAAATGATCAAAAAACAACTTATAGCTTTGATTTGCAATCTGCATCGTGGAAGACAATTTTCGATTATTTGAAAATTAACCTGTTTTGAAAATATCTGGATTGGAATTGTCTTCTATTTCATGTCAGTTAGTCTTTTAGAGCTATAATGGTTTACTCATTTAGAAAGAACAAAAACCTGTAAATAACCGATAGTCAGTAAATTCTGGATATATCACGATAATATGAGTTGCAGTATTAATAAATATGTCTTTAATACATTAGTAGAGCTAAAATTTATCCACATAGATAAATAGTATTTCTCTACTTTGGTTTTACCATTTAGATTATAATAAAAACCATTGAAGGTAAAGACTTATGTCATAGGAGTGTATATACACACATATATATACATACATACATATACATATTCATGCATTTATATATACACACATATATACATATATATATGCATGAATACATTTTACACACACACACACATATATATATTTATATATAGTACACACACATATGTATATAATGATATGCATAAATTGTCATCTAATGTAACAGTTAAAAAAGAAATCTATTTAAAATGTTGAACATTTACATCACATAATTTAAACAATTCAAAAACTTTGAAATCCTTTTATATATATTTCTCTTCTTGGTTCCTTTATGATATTTTTGTAAAGTGCATTATAATAATTTATTGTTTTGTAAGATTTTGGATGTTGATCCCCATATGCCCTTATGATGGTTTAATAAACCAACACTAAAACATGAGCTTTTTTCTAATATTATCTAAATTCTGTTGTTTTTCAAATACTCATTTTTGTTGCACATCAACAGAATTCATTTTCCTTTTTACCTAAATACATAAATATACACATTGAAACATATATATATATATAAATATATATATATACACATATCAAAATACATGAAACATATATATATTTATATGCATATATATACACATATTAAAATACATGAAAAATAATGCATATAGAATAAATGATCTCAACCACTATTATAGATAAAAGTTTTATCTACATAAAGAAAATGATAAATCAAAGTGGAAAATTAAAAGTTTATTGAGCATGAATAAATGGAATTAAAACAAGAAATCTCTTTATAAAATGCTCACTTAAGAATAAATACATAATACAAGCAAATTCTCGTAATAGGGCTAAGATCTTGACAATTTTGTTTATTTATATCGATAGATTAATGGCTATGTGCACTCGTTGAGCTGAAAAATTGATTCTTCCTCTTGGGCACATTCAATTTTTAAAAAAAATCTAATAGAGAAGAGATGGAATAGAAATTGACACCTTTGATTAAATCTAATTCACATCTCTGCTTCATCAGACCAATTTAAAGATGTTTTTTTTGGCAACAAAGAGAGAATATGATGAGAGATTAGTATTTAGTATTTACTCCATGGCAAAAGAAAATTGAAGAAAAGTAACTAAAAAATGCCTCCTAAAATAGAACTTGCCCTTGCTTGACTTGGACATTTGTCTTCATTTGCATTGATATATTAACAACATTTCTTATATCAGCAGGGAATGTTTGCATTTCTTTGAATATCGCCCGGCAGTGATGATTCACTATATTCTAAAAGTAGAGTAATTATTTACTCAGTTGAACACAGGACTGTGATTTGACACAAGGTCATATCTGTGTGTTCTGTGGCAGGCTTTCCGGCTATTTCAGCCACTACGCTATAGTTCATACCTTTTAGTATCTCACTTTCCTAGAAACACTGTCTTCCAGGAACACTGTCTGCCTATATTTTAGAATCAGTCTTATTATTGTTGTCCTTCACAAAGATGAGTTGATTTTTAAAGTTAATGAGCACCATTAGCTAGGATTAAGTGGAATTTTACAGAATGGTATGACTCAGATTTTAACTTGTATATTACATAGTTCTAGCATATAATCACTCACCCAGTTGCTTGTTAAAGTGTACAAGTGAATTGTCATAGAGCAATATTTAGTCTCTGCTTAATCATAATCATTATACTATGTTCTTTGCTTTGGATGGGTCTTAAAATTTACTTGTTGCATACTAGATCTTAAGGCTGGTAAACCTGTGTTTGGGAGGATTGCTCTTATCATTAATAACTTTTTCTACTCAGTTATATTCATAACTTTCTTTAATTGTACAACTATTATCCATGACTTGATTATTGCACATATGATGTCCCTGAAAATAAGAGTTATTTATTAATTCTGTTTTTACACTTTTGATTATTACTTTTATCTCATTATTATGTTCACAAGAATATATCTGAAATTAACAGTAGATCAATCTAGATATCATTAAATAATATTATGGTCCTAGTTATTATATGTACACTGCAACTAAGATGAGTGTTGTTATTAATTATCCCATCTTAGTTGAGTTTAAAATATTTCTAATGCAGTCCATTGTTGTTGTTTTTCTATGAATAAATATTGTTCTTATCTGATTACAGGAAAATGTACTCAGTGTTCCCTGGGTGATAGTTATTTTGATCAGTTTGCAGTTTATAATTGATTAAATTATTGCAGTTCAGGAGAGCTGGCTGGCATCAAAGTGGAAACAGGAATTCGAATCCAAATATTTTTTATGTTTATAATTAATTTTCAAATTGTCTGAATTCTCTTTTATCAACCAAATTACATCTGTAAAATCAAAGCAGTAAGTTATATATTTTTTTATCAATAATACCATCTGGCTTGCCATAAATGTTTACATGAAGTAAATATATAACAACCACACTCAAATGAAAGAAATCCAACAAAAACATAATGGCCTGTGGACAGTGTATACATTTTCCAAAAATTGAATATTTATCAAAATGAAAAACAGATTGAAGTTAATGGAAATAATATTATAATGATTTTTAAGAGTTACCCTAGTATGAAAAATTCTTATTGAAATAAAATTGATTGATAAGTGAAAAGAAATACTATTTCTCTTCGCAGTTAAAAGTATGAAAACTTTTTGGGAGGCTTTTCACAACATAGGGGCAAATTTAGGGTCCTCATGGTCAGAGAAAACTCTCCAGGTACATGTTGGACCAATTTGTGAAATTGGGGAAAACATAATTAAGAATTTACAAAAGAAAAAACATACATACATATAGAATACTATTTACAGTGAGTTCAAAAAGTTACTCTAGATCTATAATATGAAAGCCAAAACCATATCCTGTAAACTTAAACTTAAAATTATTTTAAAGATAATTTTTGGGGAAAAAATATATTTAAAAATAAAGCAAAATGTTTGTAGTACATAGTGTTCCAGGATTTTGTTAAAAATAATAAGTTAAGGGTTCTACATCAGTTAACTGATGAAAGGAAAAACAATTCCTTTGCAAAAATGTGCATTGTAACTTTCTGAATACATTGTATACAGTTACAGTAATATTTATGAATATAACAAGTCTTAAATTATTGACATTTTCCTCATTGTAAGAATAAGGTTTCTGTAACGAGTAATTGTTATTACTCTTATTTAAAGCTTCATATGGATAACTGCATTCACAATGTTTCTTTTGTTTTACTTTTGGTAATTTTTCTAGTTATAAAGAATTGTAATATATAGAGTTGTACTTATTTAATGACACATCAATCCCAATGTATATTTAATGCCAAGAAACATTATCTTAGACGGTTTTGTTTTGACCACAGATACTTATAAAAGCATTAATTGTACAATTTTAACTCATAGCTATAGGGAGAGGTAAGGGAATTTATACCTTTCTTGATGTTATTAGTTTAAAGGTGATCGGACCATCTCGAAATAGAACTTATGTGTTACAATTTCAAAAGTTAAAACCTGATCATTTGACAACAAACTGTTCTCTAAATTGAGTATGTAAATTGATTAAAACATTTGGATCAAAACTATCCATAGGTCAATGTTTTATTTTATTAAAAGATGATTCCAGAACACAACATTTAAATTATCATGAATTCAGTGTATTATCTAACCTATTATATAAATGGAACTTTATCTGTATATATGTGTGTGCGTGTTTTCGTTCGCTTTAGACGCCGAAACAGCAGAAGTCATTTTCTTGAAAATTTACACAGAGATACTTCATTTGTCTGGAAGTGCTCTTACCTAGGTTTTCTTATAGGTTATGCAAAATGTTGTGTTTAATCTTAACATTATAATTTGATTTAAACATATACTATATATTAAACCAGGAAATACCCAGGTTATTGTCTGGGGGAGCAGTTAAACTACTGGGTTAGATGCATCCTCAGTGTTTGTCTAGAAGAGAGAAAATCTGAAGTAAATATCTGAAGTTTGATGTTCATGTAGTCTATGGCAATCACTTGCACCGACTGTGTGTTATCAGCAGTTCAAAGAAGTGTGGATGGTGCTACACAAGCCTACACCACTAA
>JAYKTE010259860.1:0-11761 GCA_036873565.1 Xipholeptos notoides | reverse complement strand
GCTCTATTGCCTCGTAGCTTGGTTGTTTTTGTTTAATTGCATATCAAATTTTACTTTGTGAGTATTATTTATGATTTGCACAGAGTATACAAAATCATTTACACAAATTGCTAATTTGCATTAATAGTTTCAAAATTCAATTTGAATAAATAACTCCTAGCATCATTCCATTTTTGTGTCTTTTTTTTTTTTTTGCGACTTTATTTTTCTAGTTACACAAGCTCCAAATGATATAGAATCCTGGGTATTCATCCTGGGTTCATTGACTTAAATGCAGCCTAATAAAACTGAATCAACTTTTAAAATGGCTTTATTTTTCTAATTACACAAGCCCCAAATGACATAGAATACTGGACATCCATCCTGCACTTGTTTACATTAAAACAGTCTAATAAAACTAAACAAACTCTGAAAGTGGATTTATTAACTTATATTTACTGTACATAACATGCATCTCATACTTGAGAAGAAATGCTTAAATCTTTCATTTGATAGGACTTTAAAATGAAAATAGAGTTAACCGCCCTTGGAATATGTTTATGTTTAAGCCTCTTGATTCCTTGGAGAACATAGGACTGCAACAATGCTCCTTCAACAGATTCAATTCTGGCTGGTCCTCTTTAGTTTGGCACATGTCATGTCATGAACTCTACTAGAGAAGACTCTTTTCGGACCAAGAAGTCTTCAGATGCTGTCGTTGTGGTTTCTGTAACTTCCTCTCTTTTACAGAAGTGGGTTGTTGGCCCTATTCTAACCCCCCAGCCTGGAGGACCAGTGAGTGCTCTTAGGTTGCACTCTATAGGGGGTCCTTGGAATATAGTAAGCATTATTTTTTAAAGAATCAAAAATATAAATTTAAATTCATTTTATAAATTCTGACAAAGAATCAACGAATCAAATTATTTTAGAAATTAATCATGAAATCAATATTTGACATTTGTCTGAGAAAGTCAAAGACTAAACAAGATTCTAAAGTCTGCCAAAAAGCAGACATTAATTGATTCCTTCTCAAAGAAAACCATTTATCATCGAAGATTTTTCTAGGAATTTTAAGAAACAAAATTCTGAGAAATTTTCATTTTATAAGAATTTATTTATTACAAAAATTATCTGACATTTGTTTATTATCATGACACAAAAAGAAGCCGGCTAAAAATGGAACAAAATTTATAAATCTTTAAATCATTTAGACTTTTATTCTAATTCCTCATATTTATTTTTATAGTCACAATGGATATAGTTTGTGGGAATTAATGAGATGAGTTTTGACTATTATCATTATTGAAAAGATTTGTACTTCTATTCTCATCCTTATTCTTCTATTCACAATGAATATTGCTTGTGTGAAATTATGAGATGAGTTTTGATTATTTTCATTATCAAAATTAATTGGACTTTTATTCTCATCTTTTTTTCTTCTATTCACAATGGATATTGCTTGTGTTAATTCATGAGATGAGTTTTGATTATTATCATTATGTAAATTATTCTGATTTTTACTCTCATTCACAATGTTTCAGCTAATATGCACTTCTTCAGGTCATGCTCAAACTTTTCAGAGCTGTAAGCTCCTGAATTCAACTTCATGTTTTCTTGAATTGAAATTATACCTGAAGAGGGTTAAAATACATATAGGCATAAACTTTAGAAAGATAAGAATCAAGATGAGAGTAGAAGTCTAATATGCTAAATGATTAATGAGAATATTGTAATATTATTTTGATGAGAGAGACATCTTATATATAAAAATGACCTTTTGTGCCTGAGGAACAGACTTGAGCAAACTACTTTGCCAATTTTTGGTCTAGAGACTTGTAATTTGATATATGGGGTATTCAGACCAGTGGAACAAATTTGATTTGGTTTTCATTTGGAAAAATAGCTTCTAAGAGGTCAAACTTGAAAAATCAGTCATTGGGAGTCAATATAACCTCAGTTTACTAAAATAATTTTTGTCTTTCAAAAAATTACGGCAGTTTTCTAAGAAAGAAAAAAAATCTTTGAATTATGAAAAACACATAAAAATGAACACAAAAAGAGCATCAAAGCAAACCCTTCAAACGCCTACCCACCCCAAGGCAATAAAGTAAGAGGAAGGACTTGGCCTGTTTGGGTGTCCCTGCTTGTTCTAAAATCAACTTGGTATTTTTTTTTTTTATAACAACTTGTTTTTAATTTCGATTTAATGAGAATTTGTTTTTTTTGTTTTTAATTCTTTTCTTTTTTTTTTAATGAGATTTTGTTACAAATCATATTCCAAATGAAGTCAAATCAGACAAAGAAACCCGAGCTGAAATCTTCCCGGGACTTATCTCCAAATACACGGTCTGGGGTGGTCGGCACCCCCACCCACTGTCAACACTCATTAACTAGAATCTTTTATCTATGTTAAAACACTAATTTGATAAATTGTTGGATGGAGGGGTTGGGGGACCGAGGGATGGAGTTAAGGGGGAGGGGAGCTTGATTAAGAAAGGAGGGAGGTGGAAGGGAAGAGGGGGAGAGTCAGAATTTTATTAACCAGAAAGAAAATAAAATTTTATGGACTTCAAATGAGGATGAGTCTTAATTATTATCTTTATAGTAATTCAGACTTCTACTCTCATCTTTATTATTATATTTATGAAGGATATTGATTGTCTGATTTTTTTAGTCTTGGTTATTATCTTTATTAGAGTTATTTGGACTTCTACTCTCTTTATTGTTGTCTTCATTTATGAGATGAGTCTAAGTTATTATCTTTATTCTAGTGATTCAGACTTCTACTCTCATCTACAATGTTATCTTTACAATGGATATTGATTGTGTGAATTTATGAGATGATTCTTGATTGTTTTCTTTATTCAGATTATTCAGGCTTCTACTCTCATTTTTAGTGTTATCTTTACAATATATAATGATTGTCTGAATTTATGAAATGAGTCTTGATTATTCTCTTTATTCAAGTGATTCAAACTTCTACTCTCATCTTGCAACAGAGTGAAAGGATCCGGTACTAAATGACCACAAGATCTCGCCACCATTATTATGATTGTTGGAGGTTGGTAAATGGAGTGGGTGGTCACAACACCAGACATTTAATGAGGATTTTTACTTTACAAGTGGTTTCTGTCTGGACAGAAAGTCATCAGTGGATATTCAATTTGATTGGAAGAGACAAGAAAAGATAACAAAAATAATGGTTGATTTTGTATGGAAACCATTTAGGTAGGGCTGAAAGATTGCAAAGCCATGCAGAAGTTTTGGGAGAAAATCAAAAAAAGTTAGTGGAGAGAAGTTGGGACAGACACAGCCGAAAACACAGAGCCGGTGAAAGAGGGAAAGTCCCCAGCTGGTTAGCAAGATGATAGAGGGAAGGGAGAAAGCCTTTATGTCTTACAGAGGGGGGAAGCAGACAATTAGGGCTAGAATAGCAGAGGCAAGACGAGCTTATGAAAAGCAACAATTACTAGAGAATTCAAAAACAGAATTGTCCACAGAAAATAAAATAAAAGATTTACCTTAATTCCTTCCTACCTATGTGTTATTTTGTTTACCCTTGCGAGCTGAGTTTTATTTTGATTGATTTGGAGACAACTTAGATTCTTGTGTTGATATACTACAATCTTTGTTATTCACAATGGATATTGATTGTATGAATTTATGAGTGGAGTCTTAATTATTATCTTTATTAAAGTTATTCAGACTTTTACTCACATCTTCAATGTTATCTTCACAATGTTGTGACTGATTAACCTTTTATCTTTACTTAAAATTGGAATCTTTCATCCCATACTCAGGAGCCTTCTTTATTCTTTGATAGTAGACCATCCACATTCTGCTATATTAGGTACATTTCATCCGATAGTCAGGATTGAACCTATTATCTCCAGATGGTCACCTAGAACTTGTACAAACCAGCTACTAAGACTCCTATGGTGTGCATCTTATTTTTGTTTTTTTTAGGTTAATGTTGAGTTTTTTTAATAATTGTTTTATTATCTAAATATGGAGATTAAGTATCTGTTTGTTAATGACCAAAAACCACAGAGATAGCATGATCCTCGTGGAGAAATTTTCCATCTATTCGTACTTTGTTTGTCGTAATCATTTAGTCGCATATTTTTACTTTTCTCTTTCTGTGAGTGTCGGTTTTTTCTTGATTTTTTTAATATGAGCATTTCCCAATTCCTCAATAGTTTTAGAGTCACTTTTAATGGATACTACCCTCTGAGAATCTTCTGCCAATTTCTGAAGGGTTAGACCTTATTCGTTTTCTAATTTTATTGATACACGGCATCTAACTTCAGCATCTTATACTGAGACCAGACCCTGAGCAAATATTAGACATTTTGTCAGCGGTTAAATTAGCTAACTGGAAATTGTTGCAGTGTTTATTCACTGTCACTGCACACATCAAATAATCTTGTGGTCCTCATCTTTGTTGTCACCTTCACAACATTATAAGCAACACCAAATCTAAGGAGACAAACTTGGAACAATTGCTTCTTTGGCAATTGGAATATTCCACTTTCATTCTTAGGGGTTAAAGGTGGGGGTGAATTTAGTCAATCTGTGTTCACTTAGTGCCACTTAACGCTCACTTGAAGCGACTTAACCCTAACACCAAATGGAATTGGAAGCTTTTAAAAACAAAAAAACATAATAAAACTAAATAAAATTCTAACCCTAAATAAAATAATAATACCAAATAAAATCCTAACCCTAATGAAGGCCGAGTAACACTAAATCTCCTCTGGCACTCTAGTATCTCTGGATACCTTGCAGTCTTCTTCTTATTATTATTATTATTATTATTATTATTATTATTACTATTATTATTATTGTTATTGTTGTTTCACACCATATATATATTTATGAAAGTAATTTGTGTTTTATTTCTTCTTTTTGTTTCTGGCTTTGTTCTTTAAAAACTTACCTTTTGGCTTTTTGATCAAAACCAAATTTGAGTTTTGTTTAAAAGTCTCAATTTTGATGTCAAGCTAATTACACACTTTTGTTTTGTTTTTTGTTTTGTTTTTTTTTTTTGTTTTTTTTTGTATTCTTAATAGCATCCCTGGGGACATTACCAACCAACCAACCCACCACCTTCCTTACCAGGGTGCGGAGTTGGGTAGAGTTGGGTAGAAGGGAGAACAATGACCAGGTGGATATCAAACCAACTTACTAACTCACACCAAAAGACTGAGCCCCACCCCCTTTTTCTAGATCCTGGTGACACCATTCTCTCAATGACCACTGATCATACCCCACCCTGCACCTGACTACAGCAGGCACTCCTGCCTGCCATACACACAGAGCACTCCTGCACACCCACACATATATACACATATGCATACACAGACACACACATGCATGTGCACACACACACATGCACACGCACTTACAAACTTTCTCACACACACACGCTCTCAGATATACGCAAACACGAATACACAAATACACACATGTATACGCACACATGCACACACACTCACAAACTCTCACACACACACTCTCACATACACATTCACACACATGCACACACACATAGACTCTCACACACACACACACTCACAGAAACTCTGTCACACACACACATACACACTCACAGAAACTCTCTGTCACACACACACACACACACTCGCAGAAACTCTTTCTCACACACACACACACATACCCACATACACACTCACACACACATACTCTCTCAAACACACACACACCTGCCCTGTACCACAGCCACCTCATGTTGTCTCATCCTTTTAGCTTGTCTTGTGCCATGAGGGGGAGGCGAGTCAAAGGGAGGATGAGAGGGGCTAGGGGGCTTTATGCCTTTCAATTCATGGATGCAACCCTTTCTCAAAAAAACAACAACAAAAAGTATTTTATGATAAAAAACAAAAAAAACAAAAATAATAAATACATCCATTTTTAATCATGGGATCATCATCATCATCATTAAATGTCTTATTAACCAGCATGGTCACTCGGTGTTGCCAGACGGAAATCTCTTCACTTTCCCCGTTGGTTCTGTTGTTTAATTCAAAGGCGAATCAAATTTAGTGTTGGGAGTGGGGGCCTCATATGACACTAATTTTTGTTCGTGGAACATAGGCCAATTTTTGTAATAAAAAAATAATCCTAGTTTGAAAATTATAAAAAGAAAAAAATCTCTTTCTTGGAGAAAAAGAAAAATATCCAAATTGTGAATATCAGTTTCAGGTGTGCAAGGTAAAAAAATAGTAATAATCCAGACAGAGAATATTTCAATCTTGGTATCAAATCAAAACTATATATATATATATTATATCTACTTAGTCAAACACCAACCCAAGTTAGGCACAAGGTCAGTTTTATGTGCATAAGGTCAGTTTTATGTGCATAAGGTCAGTTTTATGTGCTCCTGGGCTTTTTGTAATCAGTCTTTCGTTTCACATAGATGAGTTACTCTCATTGAGTTGACGGGTCTCATCCACCCAGGTTTTTGGAGTTAGTGTTATCCTTACACCTAGAAGAGTTACTTTCTCAGAGTTCTAATCCCAATTGTTCTGTTATGTTCACATTCTATGGATTAAATACAACTTGTGTAATTAAAAACAATGAGATGGCAAACAAAATTATGCTTGATAAACATTAT
Organism: Xipholeptos notoides; assembly: GCA_036873565.1. Classification (NCBI taxonomy): domain Eukaryota; kingdom Metazoa; phylum Mollusca; class Cephalopoda; family Idiosepiidae; genus Xipholeptos; species Xipholeptos notoides. The sequence continues at coordinate 5,142 of JAYKTE010259860.1, read as the reverse complement.
TGTTCTCTGCATTAAATGACCAAAAGTGTTGATATATGCCATAAAAAGACGAAGCCAAAGTAAAAAGAAAGACATCTATCAAAAAATTATTGTTCTAGGCATTGAATGACCAAAAAGGTTGATATGTCATCAAAAAACTAAAACAAAACAAAAAGAAAGATGTTTATAAAAAAAATGAAAATCAATTTATTTATCTATCAAGGCTCCCCAAGAAAATGTTTTATAGCAAGCTCGCCAATGGGATCAGACCACGAGGAGCACCTAAACAGCACAGCTGAAGCACATCCTGGATGTGACTAATATCAACTCTTCCTTGTGGGAACAAACCGCCAGAGACCGGCCAACGTGGAGGAGAATAACACGCCAAGGCACCGTAAACTTTGAGGCAAGAAGAAAGGGACAGCAACAATCACATCCTCTGCCTACAACTCCTTGCAAACACTACCGGTGACTCTTCCACCACCGATTAGGCTTTGCAAGTCATGTCAATTGTCAAATATAAGTATCAGCAAAACTAAGAGATAAACAGTTTGTTATGGTGTTAGTCTGAGACACGGCACACGGACAACCTCCCAGTTTGACTCGGGATCTCTCAATGGCTTGCGTATGCCTCTCCGGAAGCCACGTCCTTGGCGGAAGTGACGTCACAGCCTAGTCCACTCTTTTCACAATGGGGGCGTCCCCAACATAGTTTGAACCTGATGGTCCAATCATCTACCTCGCAAATACTGCCCATGACTCTTCCACCACCAATTAGGCTTTGTAAGTCATGTCAAATATAAGCATCAGCAAAAAATAAAGGATAAGCAGGATGGATCTGGTACTCGAACATGAGTGTTTGCCAGCAATCCGTTTAGATGAGGCTTCATAATCTATGTATCCATTTTTGTGGACTGTTGTCCTCATCTTTATAGTTTTTGTTTCACTACGTTTCCGCAAACTAAACTTGATTGCCCCTTAGGGCCGAAGGTCATGATGAAGAGAATAGCATTGTCTGAAGATAGCAGTTTCAATCCTGCTCAAGAAGGCCAGAAGATTAATTGACTGAAACGTGATGAGACAACAACTATAAGGATGAGGATAACAGTCTGAAAAAAATGGATACAGTAATCAATTAGTGGGCAGCAAGGTTGGAGCAGTGGTAAAAGCTTAGTCTCTGGAATCGTATTACATGAATTCAAATCCCAGTCAAAACCATTGCATTAACTTTCAACTGTCTCGCATAGATGAGGTTCATTAACTTATGCGAGTAACTCATCCAGGTGAAGGGCAACACAGATTATAAAAGCCCAAGGGATATAATGAGCACATAAAAATGGCCTTGTGTCTAGCTTGGATTCATGCTCGACCAAGTAAGTACATACAGTAATCAATTTACTTGTTACATTTCTCCTAATTTAGAATTTGGGGGTCAAAGGTCAAAATAGTTTGTTTTTTTAGTCTATTTTACACATTTATGCTGTTTGCTGTTGTTGGTCATTTTATTACAATTTGCTAATCTTTTGCAAAATGGTTGTTAATATCAGGTGGTCTCTGAAGACAGGGTGCATGCCACTGTAATCTTAAATTTAACAGACAGCAAGCAAGCAACATTATTGCCATTATCCTTTTTGACAGTATGGGTACAGACTTTCTTTCCCAATTAATGGTTTGTTTGTTTGTTTGTTCATTCAATTTTAAGGTCATTTAATGCCAAGAACAATCATTTTGGATAAACATTCTTTTTTGTCCTAAAAATAGTTTTTTGAATAACACTATTTAATCCATAGCTGGAGGGAATGTGGAGATTCATACCTTTCCTAAAGGTATAGGTCCAATTATGAACGCAAATAGAATGACTGGAATTCAAACTCATGTACTAGAATTCCAAAGATCAACTGCCTGCCTCTCCACTATCCCAAGTGGACTTCTCGGCCCAATTAATGGTAGTCATTAGATTTGACGAAGCATTAAATAAATGTGGATACTTAATATCAAAATATCAGAAATTGGGTTTGTTTTTTTTAAACAAAGAAACATTTTTTGTTTTGTTTTTTTTTTCCTTAATTTTTGTTTTTATTTATTTTTTGTTTTGTTATTTTTTTTGTTTTTTAAATTTGTTTTTTTTTTTAATTTTCTATTTTTATTGGTTATTTTTTTTTCTAAATTAAAAAAAATTGTTTTCCTTTTTCATTGTTTGTTTCTCTTGACTTTAAAAAAAAAAGAAGTGAAGAAAACCCAAAGAAGAAACTCATGTCTAAACAAGTTAGGTTCTTTCATTCTGTTGGGGCGAGGCATGGCGGGGCGCAGCATTCATGGGGACGAGACCAGGGGAAGGAGGCATAAAGAATATCTCATAAAAATAAAAACAGAAAAAGAGAAATGCAAACAAAAAGAAATTATCTTTGTAGTGATATAAGACACTAATGACATAATACTCTAAATTTTGTTAGCTCTTCTTAACATGTCTTAAATTTAATGATTCTACTACAAGCGGTTTAAAAACGACTAAATTGTTGTCTGAAGTTATGCATAGTTATGTGTTTTAAATTTAGTATTTTTAGTCACAATATCATTATTTAGACATATTTTTTTTAAATTGAATTAAAAATATTTAAAAAGAAAATTAAAGTTATTTTTAATGAAATATGTCTGAATATATATACATTTCTAAATATGTATATATTTGAAAAGAATTTAAATTTCAACAGTATTATAAATTAAATTTTACCGTATTAATTATGAATTAATATCAATAAATTATTTGGAAATTTGCAAATAGGCCTATTTCATTCTTATTAGAAATCATCATTGCAACTTTTCCAAATAATTTATTGATATTAATTCATAAATAATACGGTGAAATTTCATTTATAATTTCTATATATATATATTAGGTTGGGGAATAATTTTGTAGTTTTTTTTATATTTTCTTTTTTTTTTGCAACAACTTTTTGCTTTTTGACAAAAATCTATTCTATAGAGCTTCCTGCTGTACAAAACTGTGCTAATCAACTTTTTGGATAATCTAATTTTTTATTACTTTTTAGGTTTAGAAATGAAATATCCAAGAGGTAAAAAGCAACATTTTCCATACTTGCTGGAGGGAATGTGGGAATTCATACCTTTCCCAATGGTATTAGTCCAAATATGAACGCAAACGGAACTGTGATTGGATCTCATGTACTACGATTCCGAAGTTGGATTGCTTATCCACTGACTTGGAGTACTCGTCCAAGTAGACTTCTCCTATGTTTAGTTGAATGTTGTAGTAATTTGTTGTTATGCAATGTTTTTATTTAACAATTTATCAATAAGTGAAACACAAATGATACTCCCAGGCAGTGGAGCGGCTTACATGTAATTTTGAGCTAAATAGTACACTTGGTGAGCAAAGCATGAAAATTAGCACACATGTTGATCAAACCATACTGTTTCCAAAACAATCATTGGCCATCGCAATTTCGACATTTTAAAGATGGCCGGCACCATTTTCCAAATCACATTTCGAAAAAATGAACATATATCTTTATTGTGATCTGTTTATTAGACATCAGTTGCATAAAATTTGGTCAAGTCATGTTGGAGACACCAGTTACCATCAGGTCACGGAAGTTAAGGAACGTAGAGCTGGTTCATTAATAAGATAGAGACCACTTAGGAATACCAATTACCGCACCAGGGAGGTAGGTAGTTCTTGACATGAGCAGTTGAATTCATCAAGGAATTCGAACTGAATGACATGCCTCCTCCCTCCCAGCTACCCAACCTAATGCACTCAATCCTTCACACCGACCGACCAGGTCAGCTGCGTAGCAGCTAATAACGTCCTCAAATAGAGTTACCCCCTTGAGTGAGGACTGGGTCTCTCAAAATACTCAGAGATTGCGAAAACTCTATAAAAACAGGAAGACTGATCAGAGCCTGAACAAGTAAGGAGAGGTCTTTCTTCTTAACAACAACAACAATAGCAGCATCATATCAAGAACTGGTCAAGTGTGGATGTAGAATGAATTCTTTTGGCAACTGTAAATGCTTTAAATCAGGACTGTCTTGCATCGCTCTCCGTAGTTGTAACTACTTAGAAGATTAGATCCACTGAGTCTTAACATAAATAGTAATTTATTCAACAAAATCTGTACTTCTGGTATTTCTTACATATGCGCACTGCGCAGTTCATATTGACATTAGTTTTGTACAAAATAACTATTATAGCTGTCGAGAGTCATATTAAGGTATATACCAGCAAAAGAAAAAATATTAATTAAAAATGTAGCATATAATTATAAAAATAGTAGGAGAAACCTGTAAAAATGATACCATTAAAACCATGGCGGCCATCTTCAAAATGGCAGAAACCTGAATGGCCAACAAAGTTTTTTAGTTAGGTACATACTAAGCTTTATGCAACATTTGGTGTATTTTTACCCATAAGCCGCTCCACTAATATGATTTCAGATGGCTGGGCTCTGGGCTGCCCTGGCTGCAAGGAAGGCCTCGACGAATTTGGTCATGGTGTATTGGTGGTGGTGGTGAACTGGAACTGGTAAACAAGAAAATTAACTCACAGAGAAAACTTTGTCGATCCTATCCACACACAAACTTTTAAGGTTTGTGGTCACACGACAAAAGAAAAAATAGGCAGCCTATTAGAAACTACAAAATAAAATGTTCCATTTTACATTTCATTTGTGTGACGGAGAAGGAAATTAAGTTAGATTTTTACTTGTATCCAACTTTTTGTAAAAACTAAAATTTAGCCTCTATTTTCAAACTTGGACTGATGATAAAGCTTGAATTTTCATTTGACTTTTTTACTAAACGCTTAAATGTAATAATTGGAGGTCAAAAATGGGTAGCAAACACGTTATAAATAATAGGGGAAGTCGGGGTAAGTTGAGCATAGGGGTAAGTTGAGCCACCCCCTTTTAATCACAATTGACTAAGCCAATCAAAGTTTGTATGCAATCTATAAAGAACTGATCATTTGACTTTAACTTCCACCATTTTGTTTTGCTGAACCAAGATCAGAGGTTGGTGCAGTAGAAGAAAATCAGATTTTGTGCCAAATCAGTAACTTAAAGCATTTCAGAGGTGAGTGCATGTTTCTTGTGTGTAGTAATAGTTTGATTAGATATAATATGTAGTATTTGTTTGTTCAAT
>JAYKTE010259749.1:0-11762 GCA_036873565.1 Xipholeptos notoides | reverse complement strand
ATATATATGAATGTATGTATGCATGTATGTGTACGGAGCCTGTCTAAAAATTATCCGACCTTAGGCTAGAAAAAATGTTTCACATACCTGATGGGATTTTGACCAACATCCCCTCAAAATAGGCTTCTTGTGCTTGCACACACTTAGCCCACCGATCTCGGGAAGTCTTCTTTTAAAAAGGTGTTCATCTACGCCGTTGTGTTCCGCATTATCTCTTCTTTACTCTCAAAACAGGATCTTTTTAGTGGCATCTTCAATTATAAAAACAACCAGAAGTCGCAAGGAGCCATGTCTGGAGAGTGGGGGGAGGGTTCGAACGACTGGAATTACAATTTTTGTCCAAGAAATGTTGGATCAAATGGGATGAGCGTGCGGGGGCGTTGTCGTGGTGCAAATGCCAATTTTTCGCAACCCACATAACTGCACCACAAAGACGCCGGCGAACATCTTGATAGTGAGAAAAGCAGAGTTACACAAATTTAATATTTGTCCGTATTGCCGTATTCTCAATCTGGTTTTAATCCAATGGCAGAAGAAGTTGATCAAATATCTAAAACCGCAGATTGAACCTCTTCTCCTCCGGGTCCATTTTATACTATGGCATTTCCATTGTTATTTTAGAAGAATGTTAAATGTGTTTTATATTCTTGCAATTAATAATATTATGAAATTGTAAAGCTAGTTTTCAGACCAAATTTTTTATCATTGTTACGTTCACAATATTTCGGTCAATGAACCCTTCGACTTTCTTCGTGTGAACAAAACCAGGAATCTTCTTATTTTATTTTATTTTTCATTTCAGATGCTGAAAAATGTTCGCGGGTAAGTTCGATTTAAGTTACTTAACCCGAAAATTATTTAGTGAATATGAAATTACTTTTCATACGTATGTGTATAAAAATTGACTGAAAATTGCTGAGCATATTTGAATAAAAATCTTATACAGATATAGTCAAGAATTTTTTTAGATAACATGAATGTCACTTTTTATTTGAAGAGTCTACTATATTATCAGAAAATATATCTTTGATGCATAGTCACTCTTAAAAAAAATTCATTTAACCTTAGATTTTAAAGAAAGAGAATAATTGATATCCTTATAATCTCACTCATAACTTACCGGACAAAGGCTTTTTCTTTTCTTCCGTACTTTTTTCATTGCTCTCGTCTGAATCAAGACAAGACAAGATAATATTTATTTTGAATTCATAGCTCTCCATGAAGGCTGCCATCTTTTACAAGAAACCTGCACGGCAAGCACATCTGCTATGCAGTTGGTACATTTTCTCACTACACAGAGGAACCATACATTCAAAAGAACGTTAATTTTCTCGTGCAACTTTGTTATCTTTGAAATTAATGACTGAATCGAATCTTTTTTATGACATTTATCATCATATATAAATGGAAATAAAAAAATTATCATTTTTTCTATAATACATTTAGAAACACCTGAATTTAAAACGGTAGATTTTTGGTTGGTTTGTGTTTTTTCGGCATATCAACCATTTTAGGTCATTTAATGCCAAGAACAATCATTTTATGTAAACGTTAGTTTTTGTACACACATTTTTTTTAATGACACAAATTATAATATTTGATCCATAGCTGGAAGGAATGTGGGGATTCATACCTTTCCCAACAGTATTAGTACGAATATGAACGCAAGCGGAACAACTGGGATTCGAACTCGCGTACTACGATTCCGAGGTCCGACTGCCTACCGATTGGCCCAAATCGACTTCCCCTAAAACAGTAGAGATAATGACTAAAATATTTCTCTTTATAAAATAAGAAAATATCATTCATTGCGAAATTCATTATTAAATATCAAACTTCTATTAGAATAAATAGTTATATTATCGCTAAAAAATATAATTTTTATCTGATTGATTTGTCTACATTACTTGTTTTATGTTAGCAACTTAGCACAAAAAATGAACGGTAATTCGATTGAAATGTAGCTAGAGATATAATAATAAGGATGCGGACAATAGTACAAATAAGTTTTGTAAAATATATCATACACATCTCAAGAATTCCGAAAAATAATTGCAAAGTAATCTTTAAAAAATAATTTCTATATTTATAGTTGAAGATTGTTGTATTCATTCCAATGAATATATTTTGTTATAAAAGATGACATATTTGTGATAATTTAAAGGATTTTATCACTGATACAATTTTGTGATGAAGAAAAAAAAGATAAATAGAAAAATAACAAAATGTTTTCAAAATCAAAAAAAAAAATCAGGAACGAAAGAAAATCAAAAAGCAATACAAAATACATATATAACGTAAAAAAGCAATAATGAAAAACAAAAACAAACATGAACAAAAGAACAATAAGCATAGACAACAAATAAAACAAACAAAAAATAAAAACTAAATATAATCATGTCCTATCTAATAAATGTGCATAATGACAGAACAACATTACACATTTGCTCACAAAACAGTATAATTCAGGAAATTAATCGCTGTTATTACCTGGAATTTTCTCGATAAATTCAACCTTATTATTCCACGAAACATGATTAACCAAAACATATATGTCCTCAAAGGCTGCAATGCTTGAAATCAAGTAGAAGCCATGAGTAACAAAGTTTTCCTATTTCAGTTTATAAAATTGAGTATCTTAAATTATCAATAAGTCCATTTTATTATATATGCATATATACATCCGCGTCATTAGTTATTCAAAGTTTGCTTCTTTTTAATAAAATATAAGTTTATTTTTGTTTATCTTAATGAATCACAAACGAAAGCCAATTGCCCCAAAATTCGCGAAAATCTTATCTTTAACAACAAAGTTTCCTTCTTGCATAACGAACTGGCATTCATTATTATATTCTATGTTTTCATATTTAAATGTTTCTTCAATGGTTTGCCGAAAAGTATTCTTTGTTATTCTAAAGTGTGGCTTATTTGTTAGATTGTTAGATTTATTTTCGATTTTAAATGTGTTTTTCTATGTGCTTCTGCTTCCTTTGTTGTTGGCCGTCTTGTTACTTAATTGGAGTGAAGTAAAATAATAAAAAGAATAACTGTTATTCGATAACAAAAGAAAAAAAAATGAAACGAAAAATACCACTATGGCGAAAAATCGATTGCTCATGTTTTAATGCAACATATGTATGCGATTGTAAAGAAAAAATGTTCTCCTTGTAAAACAGAAAAAAACGTCACATTTGTTAAACTTTTTTTTACGTTTCAAAGAGTTTTTATTTAACCCACGGACTACAAGCGCAGCTTTTTCCCTAAAATAAAAGTTATTGTTCAATGAATCATTTCTTTGAAATGTACGCATATGAACTATTTCATTGCATTTGCCGAAAACAGATGAAAATATAAAAGAAAAATAATGAAAATTTTGACAATTATTTTCTCTACCGTAAAAAATGATCTCTAGACTCACATCTAAACTAGCAGAGCTACCTGGCCAATCCTGATTAAAATAATTAAACCTTTTTTTAAAAAAACTGCCTAATTAAACGTAGAAGGTAAAATTTCCAATGATACAGGTATTACATTCTTGGACCTTAAAATGAGTGTACGCAAATTCAAATCCGACTTACTCCGTTGCATTCACTATTTGAATAATATTTTAGGGGAAACTTCTATTTAATTTATGAGTTAACTGAAATAAGTGTACTGTAGTCGATTACTTATCTTATTGAGGTAGTCATCTTGAATTAGACCCCAACATAATATTCGTCTACTGGCGGACTGCTTGACTTTTACGCTGGCGTGGAAGAAAAAAAAACAATTCATATATTTTTTCATATGTTTATCCTTTTGTTAGTGGCACATAAAAGTAATGTTAATGAGAGAGAGAGAGAGAGAAAAAGAGAGAGATTATTTTAGGTAATTCTCAGCTAAGCCATGACATGACGCTCTCACCTTTCTCTTATATACATCCCTTTAAAAATAGAATTATAAGACTTTGAAATAAGAGAAACACTTTCACAATTATTCTAAAAGCAAATCTTATAAACCTAAATAACCTGCAAATAACCTTAACCTATTCTTTTACACTCCTTCCAATGCTTTTTTTATTTACTCAACAGTAGTGCACGATGTGTGCCTTTCTTACAGCTTGAAAGATGAGAATTGACATTCATTTAAATATCGCATACCCATCCCTCAAAATATTTGACATCGGTTTAAAGCTTGCACACAAAAATATTCCTAATTAAAATGTTTGCAAAATATTTGTTATTTTCTCTTCTAATATCAATAATTATCATAACATATCAAGAATTTTCTGATTCCTGTATAATTTTGACGGCGATGAATACTTTTGAACAATTTAATTATAAAGCGATGGTTAATAAGTATATAATTCCAGTTATATTCCTTTTTATATATTTCCTACACACGGAACATGTTTATTTAATTTCGTTTGAAATTTCATAATTCATAATAAATGATAATTGTAATGGTGATGATGATAATAATGTTCAGAGACATTAACTAACAAATAATGAAAATAGTGACATAAAAAGAAATTTGGCGTATAAAATGTAATCAGCACTTTTATTGTGTTTTTCTTTGTTCGATTTGACATTAAAATAAACCAATAAATTTCTGACTTCTCAGTAGAAGTTGGGACGTAAACATCTATAAAACACGTGATTTTGTTTGATATTTCTTAAACGTTCATCTCGATAAACGACCTGAAATAGTAATTTAGTTATGTTAATTTATTGAGATTTTTGTCGTGACTGAATTTATGATTTAATCAGAGATTTCGTATTGATTATAACTTTTAGGAACAAAAGTATTTGGTCATAGATAATTTCTTTAAAGAAATTCCTTTTGTTTTTTTTTGTTTTTTTTTTGGAATTCATGTACTGCTTTTTTTATTTGAACTTTGACGTGGGAAATAAATTATATTATAGACCAAAATTTTAAGTGAAGGTAACTATGATTATATTTTAATGCAAAACTTTGCAGATTTATCTGACAGTTATTAAATTTTCAGTGCTTATATTTTAAATAATGAATTTTACAATAAGTTATCTACTTTATCAAAAACTTATATTTCCAAATAACTTACCGTGATCCTTTTTCCCCTGGGTTCTTAAAAATCCTAGCCACCTTAAAGAAAAAAAGAACGAATAAAACTGTGAATTAAACGAAAAAAACGAATAGAGCGTTCCATTATATAAAAATAATACTCTAATCAAAATATAAATATATGTTATCGTGTTTTTTGTGCTTATTGAAGGCTTGCAATAGTATGGTTTCATTGATAGTGTCTATTAGTTTATACAGAGATAATCCTGCATTCATAATTATTCTGCTTTAAATAAAAAACCTTAATCTCAGAATAAGATTATGATTTTTCCCCCATATAAGTAATTTGAAATTCTTAATATATTAATATATATGCATATATAGTATAGTTCAATAATTCTGAATCGCTAGCACCATACGTGTAGTTTGAATCTATTCAGTGCTCTCTCTTGCTCTATCCCTGGAATAGTCGAGTTATAAAAATCAACTAAAATGAGCAGATTTAAAATTCATACATGAGTGTTTATTTTATGTATTTATAGAACAATCCGTGGTCCGAAGAATCAAGAAGCTGACTTGAGGAAGAATGAAGTCGAGATGCTGTAAGAAAAAAGTACTAAGTCGAATCGGTAACTCACTACCAAAGTTATTGGATTTGATTCTTATTATAAAATTGAATAAAACACCCATGAAACATAGTTTCTTTTAAACATATATATCGGAAATAGGTTTCAAACAATCTAGTGCTATTTCTACAATCTCTTTTGAAGACCTAACATAAAACATCTCTTCATGATTGGTGTGTAGGGTGGTGATAGCAAGGATAGATAGTTTTTTTTAGTATTTAAGTAGCCAAGGCATTTGTGTCCACCACATTCCACATTTTTGTTCTTTTCTTTTCTTTCTTTCATTGTTAACAATAGTGCATAATGTCATTTAGAATCCTCTCATTTCTTGCACATGGAACAATACCTATAAATTGGAAATTTCCTCCTGTTGATCGATCATAAACATTAGTGCGTCAATTGAGCGACTCGTTTAAATGACGCAGAGAGACTATTTTCAATTGTTTGCCAAAGCGCGTCTATTTACAATCGAAGCAGATGAGGAATTTTGTCTTTCGGTTGGATCCCTGCCATTAATATTCCTTAGTGGGTGGCACCATTTGCTTTTGTACATAGAAACCTGTCAGATTTTTCCTGTTATCGAGATCAATTCACTATGAACGATATTCTTGCTATAAACTATTAACATTGTCATAAACTATGACATTGTCATAAACTATAAGCTATTAACATTGTATTTTATCGTTTTAATCATTGTAAAGTATTGTATAAGAAAAGTATTAAAAGTGTTAATCCTATCTGAGATTATATTTATTTATTTATTTATTTATTGCTGATAGGTAATGATTACACTATAACAATGAAACTCTTTTCACAATATGATGCCAAAACAGAAGTTGATAATTTTGGCATTTATCTAAAAAAAAATACTAGTGAGAAATGCACGAATTATTATTTACATTAAGTACATTATTAAACATCAACGAATAGTATACTGTTATTATATAAGAAGTGTAAGTGTCAGTATGTACAATTCCTTGCAAAGCATAAAAACAGCATCCAGCAAGCTGTAGAGATTTGTTTATTTTGTTCTTGTTAGTTGTCCTAATTCAATAAAATGGTATCTACAATGTCTTATACACCACAGTTACAATATGACATGGATTCATAGCACCCAATAGGCAAATTTTGCTTTAATATAGTCTTTAACAAATATATTTTCCTAACAAAATCCAGGAACAAGGATTTAAAAACCAAAACTCAAAAATATTATAATCTTAATGGTCTTTGAAAAATTGGCCCTTTGACTAGAGAGATTTGTTTTTAAGAATGTTTGTGTGCTTCCTACACTCACCATATAAACATTTATTGTGTATCTAAAAGAAAGTATCACTTTTTAGGGTATTTGATATTTAAATGTCTTCTCTAAATAACTTAAGAAAAACTTCTTGGGGGAAAATGGTTAAAATTAAATTTTGTCAGATAAATTCCGGCTATTAAAACAATGAAGGTAAAAGTAGAAATCCGAATAAGTTTAATAAAGATAAAAATAAAAAATCCTTTAAAAAAATTCACACAATCAAATTAAGAAAGATTAATGTACAAGTCCAAATAATCTGAAAAAGCATGACTATCCAAATTCATCAAATTAAGTCAGAGAATAAACTTCAACCTTGCTTTAAAGAGAGCTGATCTTTCGGTTCATCGTCAATAAATCATCGTGGTAAGTCTCAAAGGAGAAGTGATTTGGCGTTGGAACTTAATTGCCGATTTCAAATCCCAGTTGCTCTGTAATATTCACTTTCAGTCAATTATCATTTTAAATAGTTTTATTCTAAAAATTCGATTACGAAAGACGTTTATAAAAATTGTTCTTAACATTAGATAATCAAAAATTATCCAATCAATCAAATATGTCAAAATATCATTCCACTAGCAGTATATACCGGAATTGCTCGTGAAAAATTTTAGTTATAGCCAAAAAACATTTTAATCAAACCATAACGTTATGATTGAACGCAAAATTATACCATAATGCTGAACAACTCTTTCAATCTTTCAGGTCTTATCAGTGATATTACAAACTTCATGTGAGATTCGAAACTGCAGACCGCATCATGGGAAACAAACGCTCTAACGATTTGCCCACTGCACAGTTATGCATTATTAATGGCAATTTATATAGTTTTACTCTCAATAGTGCTGATCCTTCTTAAAGCTGACTTTTTATGATCATTGGTAATATTCCGATACAAAACCTAAGAACACCCCCAGACTCAAGAAGTGCATCCGTGCAATTTTTCGAAAAAATTGGTTCGTCTATTTGTGAGGGTATAGGGAACGAACATATACACACAATCTGCTCTCAATTGATTTTTAAATAAAATTTTATCACTTAGAATGCAAGAAAAACACAGGCAAATAATAGGCAATTCTCTGCAGAACAAATTAATCTTTTTCCCAAGCGAAGATTTTGCACATTCCTGAGAATTTAACAATAACAACAAAATCTTTAATAAATGGCTCGTTGATGAGAATGGATATATTGTCGAAGTAAATGAAAAGCTGACTAAATTTTCTGTATCCAATTAGTGGATTTATTTTGAAATGACAAATTAATGTAACCATATTTCGATTTGAAAAACTTAGGGAAATGTTTCATATAATTTTATACACAATTTTAAAAAATTACACTCGCCTCTTTTACAGGCTATTAAAAGTTGGGGTTTTTTTTTCAGTGACAACCCGGCCTATTTTGAATAGTTAAATTATTCATGAATTTTTTTTTAATGAAAATCTTAAATAGGGAATGAAGGTGAGAGAAATAAGTTCAAAATTTATCGTATTCAATCTACAACACAAAACTTTATCTGTCATCAGGAAAAGTCATATGAGTAATGGAATAAATTACCAATTCCGAACACATTTATCTTAGACTGTCAAAAAATAAAAACAGTAAAAAAAAAATATACAAACAACAATGCTGCTTACCTTTCACTGGAGCACTCTTTATGCAAAAACAGCATTCAGGAAATATATAAAATGGAGCATCAACGTATGCATGCGTACATAACCCTTATATATATATATAAAGTATTTTTGCAATCTGTATACAGGCCTGTTTCGCCGTCTACGGCTCGTCAGGACAGCTACGCAAACAACAAGTCTTCCACTAGTTAGGATCGAACACATACAGAATTATAATTAGTTCGACGTTCAAACCAATGGATTTTAATCGACCTGTCACAGACTTAGTTTTTCTCCTATAGTCATCACTGAGTGCCCAGCTTATCTTCAATTGGAGGAGTGTTTCACTTAACGCTATACACGGAGATACGGGGGAGTGTAATATTTATCAGTAATGGGGTTAACGTAATCTGGCAGCTATTGGAGGAGCCATTTAACCTGATTATAGCCAATATGGTTGTCTTTTATGTATCTGAGGTTATTCAAGTGGAAAAAAATGACTATACTAGAGTTTTAGATGTACGAATAAAACTCTATGTCCTTCTTTGGCTATACATCCTCATTCTATAAATAAAATTAATTTGTTTTAGTCTGTGTGTGTTTCTGTATTTTTGTTTGTTACAACATTTCGGATCCGGTCGTAATGATTTTGTAGATAATAAAAATCAATTGAGGAAACTTATTGTTGAATTTTTAAGACATATCTGTATTTCTCTATATTACAATTTGATTTGTTAAAGGTCAATAAAACCAAATGTCACATCGTTTTATTTCTCAAACGCGTTTCCCGATGAGTAACTTTTTTAAAGTGTTAAATTTTTGCTAGCAATCTAATTTTGCATTTGAATAGATTTGGTTTATAGTTTGAATTTATAGATTTATTCATCTATTTCTCTTTTTATATATTTCTAATTTTTTATTTATTTCCATTTTTATTCATATTAATATTCGATGTAAATGGAACACCTGATGATACATGGCATTCAAGATCATGAAATAAAAGTGAAAGTTAAAATAATTGTAAAAACACACGGGTAACGCCAAATACACCCGCTAGCATCTAATATTTATTTTTATCACTAATAAATATAACAGATACTCATTTTAAAACAATTACAGATATTACTATACCAATATTCATATTATTCCATAACAATCCCTGTGTTATGATTTGTGCCGTTATATTTATGTAAATATTTGTTTGCATCTATGTCATATCTTCATATCTATGTCATATCTATGGTAATATTTCTTTAATTAATGAATTACATAGATTTGCATATTTAAACTTCTACGTTTTAAAAATTACTGTATTCTTATCAAGAAAATATTCCAGGGTTATTCCAAAAGTAATATTACCCACGTTTTAACTTCATTTTTTAAAAGTTAAAGAGCTACGTAGACGGGAGAGGCACTACTAAAACAAGTGACCTTTTGTGCTCCAGAATGTATTTTTCTACATATTCACCACCATCATCAATAAACTTTTGTGTCCGGTGCGCAGCGCTCTTTAACATAATCATCCGTATCGCCATTCTGAAATCGACAAACTTCTTTCCTAACTGTACTGACATTAACTGTATACACCTCATAAACGTTCAAAAGACGTTGGTGAATGTTGATCGGTTCAATTTTTCTGAATGGATGAGTTCAATGATGCATCGCTGCTTTTGACGCCTGTCCATGATAGGGATCTCTCACTGTTAATATATGCAACAGAGAGATTGAACTTTCAGGTCATGAATGCATAAGTTTGGTCACCAGAACAAAGTAATTTTCAATCCCTTCTGATCTATTTGACAAGAATAAACAAATAAGAACGACCCTTGTATAATCCCAGTACCAACTCTACATTATAACAAATTATGGATCAACCTTGCTTTTTTTTTTGTTTTTATTTTTTTGTAATTGAAAAAATGTTTCATTTATTTTTTGGTAATTTATCTTAGGTCTTCTTCATAAACCATTTTCTAAAACGGGCCTTTCATTTACATTTCATTTAAAAATCAAGAATTCCTTCTGATCTTCAAATTAACAAATACATTCTATTTTGAGAAATTCTGCGTTCATTATTAATAGTAAGGCTACCGTGTAAAATATTATATTTTATTTATATGTTGTATATTTTCTGGTCTCTTTGAATATATAAGTTTTTATATAGAATAGTCTTCTTACGTTTTGTTATTCAAAACTTCATAGGTTTCTACATATTCAAATTATTCCTGTCATTATTTTGAAGATAAAATTAAACTTAGGAATAATTTGAATAATGTCTGGTAGTTTGCGTTCATATATTTTTAGACTTCCTTCCGATGAAGACAAAATTTGTCAATGAAATTATTGAAAAGTTTATGTCTATAGACAGACTTTCTATTTTTACAATGTAAACTTATTTTTAATTTAAAGATTACTTTTGAGTTTCAGGAATTTGATTTTATAAATATTTTTATCGTGAAAGAACATATGTGAACTCTAATGATAAAGATAGATTTACATATAAGATTTAAAAAGAAAACCTATTTTTTTTCAAACTGTTGCATATTGCAGAGGTTCCAAGGTCACAGATTGGCATATCGCTGTGAACAGGATCTGAGGAGAAATATTGATTGTTTCGTCAGTAGTCCTGTTTTGGCTTCTCATGATTCTGCACCTAGCTGGCAATGGGTTAGGAAGGTTTTCTGATTTATATAGAAGAAACGAAGTATTTGAGAATTACTAATTAAAACGAAACAAATGTGTTAGTTTTTCCCCGTTTTTAGTCTACTTCTTTAATGTAAAATACATTTTTCTAGATTATTTGTTTGTAAAAGATTAATTTCATTATTATTGACCATATTTTTTATTGACGAGAAGTTTTTATTTTCTCTTAAATGAATAGTAAAACAAAAAAATGAACTTAGATTTTAAAACGTTAAAAGATATTGTGTATTTCTGTATCTGCATATATTATTAGTAAGAGATTAATTAACAGAAAGCTTTAAGAAATATATTTTGAGTAAGTTTTCCGAATGAGTTTTATTTGTTGAATATTGTTTTACTGAAAAAACAAAACAAAACCACATTCAAATTGACAATTTCCTTAGTTAGCCAAGAGCGAGTTAACTAAAGACGCAAGTAAAAGAATATATATATATATATATATATATATATACAAGTTAGAAAAGCATTTCATGTAAGGCATGAAAAATGTTAAACAAAATGTTTCTA
>JAYKTE010259638.1:0-11764 GCA_036873565.1 Xipholeptos notoides | reverse complement strand
AGAGAGAGAGAGAGAGATAGAGAGAGAGAGAGAGAGACTAACGTAATGTAAACTTTATTTATACCTTCTTCAGAACAAACAATAAAAAAAAATGTGACATTACTGTTTTTGGTACCATGACCAGGATTTTCAAACAATGAAGTAGTTTAAACCTTGTTTCCAAGGATATTCGGCTGAACAATGCAACAGGTAGCTGAAAAATTACTATTTTGTTGGAACATAACCAAAAACTTTCTGTAAGGAAATGTTTTGCAATTACAACAGGGACCGAAACAAAAAACTAAAAATAATGCTTGAAAAACCAAGAAGAAAAATAAAATTAGTAGGAATATCCTAAAGTACAAGGAAATACAGTTTACTTAAAAAAAAGGAAACAGAAAGAAAATGATGACATCCAAATAAAAAACTAGAGATAATATTTGAACATAACATTTAATGGATTTTTTTCTTTTCTAAATATAGCCCATACCCATTTGTTTATTCTTCACTATTTTAAAAAAGCTACAGACCTTATTATTCCTCTTTTATTATACTTCTTGATTTTTTCATTTAAAAAAAAAATCAGACATTGTTTGCAATTCTTATACACATTCCTTTGTATTAAATAAAAAATTGACATTTTTTCTATTTTTTTCAAAAATTATTTCTGTTTTTACTTCTCCTTGCTTTTCTTAAAGAAAAACATCCAACATTTTGAAAAAAAAAATCTTTTTTTATTTTGTAAAGCAACTATAAGCTCATCCCTAATTCTTTTTGTTCTTTACTTTAATATTGGTTTTATCATTTTAAAATTTTGGTAAAATATGGGTTACATAAATTGTTTTACTATTTCAAATCAACTTTTGAATTTTTCCTTCCTGTTCTATGTTTGGTTGGTAGAGTTTGTTCAACAGCGTATAAAACTCAGGCTATTCAATGCTGACCCAAAGCTTTTGTATGAATTCATACAAATAGACTATTTATTTTTTGTTGAAAGAAGTGAGAAGAAAAAAATCTGGTTGTATTCAAGGAAAAATAGCCTGAGGAATAAAAAAAAATATAAAAAGTATATGAAAAATAAAAAATTTAATAAAATAATAAATGTAATAATTAATAAATAATTTCTAAAAAACATGGTTTTGTTTATTTTTTAAAGGCATATCCACAGTTTTAGTAATCTAATACCAAGAACAATAATCTTTGATAAATGCCTTTTTTGGTCAAAACGTTTTTTAAAATAATAATAGTTGGATTATTTAACCCATGGCTGGAGAGTATAAGGAGATTCATCCTTTATTTTAAAGAAACAATATCAAGAAGAGATTTTCTAGTATATTCTTTTGTAAAATATCAATTTCCAGAAATTATTCCTGCTTTGTTGCTTATTTGTGAAAAGAATGTTTGAATAAAATGGCAAACTATCTTTCTAGAAGTAACAATAAAAACAAGAGATCATTTCTGGAAACACTTGAAACAAAGTAATAGATAAATTCTGGAAACACTAAGTAATAGATAATAGATGTCTGGAAACAAAAAAATCAGATTCTGGAAATACAAATAAAAATTATAAAAACTAAATCTTGTACATATTGCTTCATTTCACTGTCTGATTCTGTTTGGAAAAATTAATATTTGTTTCAATCTTTTTTATGTATTTGTAACAAAAGTGAATGCATGGATGCAACAAAATGCTGTAGTCAGGATATTTATTCTTACTGTTCAGTCTATTTTTTGTCTCTATTTTAAAAAATTCTGGAATTTAAAAATCTTCTCAGTTTTCTATTATCTATGCCTCAATTTTTCTGTCTTTTTTAAAGAATTCTTCTTTCTTTCCTATTTTCTTTCTTTCTTTCTTCTATCTTTCTTCCTTTTCCTCTTTCTTTCCTTCCTACCCTCTTTCTATCTTTCTTTTTGGTTACAATATTTATGAAACTCTGAATTATTTATTGTTGCTTGTTTGACAGCTAATTTTTCGACAAATCATTTTGATGGCGCTGTTGCATAGCCATATGTCTCGCCTCACCACATTTCCAACAGCTTTCTTCACTTTCCTCTTGGATACACATAGCCACACTAACCATTCATAGATTTGTTTTAGCTCATTTGAAAACCCAGGTTCGTTGTCTACAAATTAATTTTATCTTTAGACTGTGATCATCATGGTTCAGTCCAGCCAGCATTGTGGTTGTTGTGACTTGTTTTGTTAAGGGGGAAAAGAAAAGGCCTCTTTACTTAAATAAATTGATTTATTAAATAAACTAAGTCTAATCCTTAGATAGATGGATGAACTTTCATTAGTTATAAACTACTATCAGGAACATGCCCTGATCCCATCTAAACTACATTCCTTAACTAATTATCACAGCACTTTTTTCTTCTTCTTCTTCATTGTTAATTCTTAATATTTGACCATTTTCAAATTTTGGCTTTCATTTTTTTCTTATAGTCTCTCTTTCTTTCTATTTTCTACTTTTTTGTTAATTCTTGACAATATTTTCAATTTTCAAATCTTGGCTTATTTTTTTTCTTATTTCTCCTTATAATCTCCTTTTCTATTTTCTTCTTATTTTTGTTGATTCTTGATAATATTAGTCAATTTTTAAGTCTTAGCTTCCATTTTTTTCTTATTTTTTCTTATTATCTCTCTTTTTGTCTTCTTTTTTGTTAATTCTTAATAATATTTATCAATTTTTAAATCTTAGTTAAGATTTATTTTCTTATTTTTTCTTATAGACTCTGTTTCTTTCTATTTTTTTCTTTTTTGTTAATTCGTGATAATATTTGTTAATTTTCAAATCTCAGCTTACTTTTTTTTCTCATTTCTCCTTATAATCTCTCTTTCTATTTTCTTCTTATTTTTTGTTAAT
Organism: Xipholeptos notoides; assembly: GCA_036873565.1. Taxonomy (NCBI): domain Eukaryota; kingdom Metazoa; phylum Mollusca; class Cephalopoda; family Idiosepiidae; genus Xipholeptos; species Xipholeptos notoides. The sequence goes on along the minus strand of JAYKTE010259638.1, from coordinate 8,918 downwards.
TCTTGAAAATATTAGTCAATTTTTAAGACTTACCTTCCATTTTTTTTTCTTACTTTTTATCATAGTCTCTCTTTTTGTTTTCTTTTTTGAGAATTCTTGATAATATTCGACAATTTTCAAGTCTTGGCTTAGATTTTTTTCTTATTTCTCCTTATAATCTTTATTTCTATTTTCTTATTTTTTGTTAATTCTTGTTAATATTTGACAATTTTTAAATCTTGGCTTAGATTTTTTCTTATTTCTCCTTATAATCTCTTTTTCTATTTTCTTCTTATTTATTGCTAATTCTTGATAATATTTGACAATTTTTAAGTCTTGAATTACATTTTTTAAGTCTCTGTTCTTTTTTAATATTTTTTCCCTTTTTTTAGTACTTGAAAATATTTGACAATTTAAAAAATTTTTGCTAATACACTTTTTTATTCTTTCTTTCTTTTAGCCTCTTTTTCTTTCTGTTTTTTTTCCCATGTTTTTGTTAGTTCTTGAAAATATTTAACAATTTTCAAGTTTTGGCTAACATTTCTTTTACTCTTTTCTTTTTCTTCAATTCCCTTTTGATGTCTGATTCTTGTTCCTTTTCTTTTTTCTTTAATTCTTGATAATATTTAACAATTTTCAAGTTTGGTTTAACATTTCTTTTACTTTTCTCTTTTTCTTCAATCCCCTCTTTATTTCTAACTCTTTTTCCTTTTCTTTTTTTCTTCTTCTTTAATTCTTGATAATATTTGACATTTTTCCATTTCTGTTTCCCTCAAAGAAGCTTGGAATAAATTGATCTTCTTTATTCAATCTAAAAAGTTTTCATTTCCGTTTCTCTGTCAAACACTATTCATCTTACTGAACAATTGTTCCTTCATGTTCACTGGCCAAATAATGAATAAAAATTTCAACGACCACAGTGTAGGTAAAATCCATCACAAACCACGATAACAACAAATAGATTAAAATTGATTTCACACACACAGAGACACACACCCCAATACACAAAACACATGCATAACTCATCCAGTGGCCTTCATTTAATGACTAACTGAAAGCATTTGATTTGACACAGAGGAAATGCTGCAAGCATTTATAAATCTTCAGCCAAAGGCTAGATAGAACTTCTAGGAGAAAAAAAAAAAAAAGAATCAAAGACTACCAAAGAAATTGATTGGCTGATATGAAAAACATTCAACCAAACAATATTGAATTTTTAGCCAATGGCAATTGAGAGAAATAATTTAAAGAAAATCAAGGATAGTGATTGGTAGAATTGAATAGTGCTTTTGATGAATAAGAAATGTATTTTGTAATAATGTTAAACAGTTCAACCATAATAAAATGTTTTCCATTTATAAAGGTTTATTTCTAATTTTGCCTCATATATATAAAATTATATATACATATAAATTTTGACATATATGCATATATATGTATACACAACATACACATGCATATATGTATATAATTACTTGCACATATATGTATATATATACATGCACACACACGCACGCATACACATACACATATATACATAGCAAATTAAAATTGCAAACTGTATACAGATCTGCCTTGTAATTATGACTTGTTAGTACAGTCTATGCCAACAGATCCATTATTTGAGCAACATTTTTTATTCATAAATGGGGTGTTTATGATTTGGATTTTTTGTTAAAATCTACGTATAATTCTTGGATAAAAGTTTGAATCTGGTGATATTTTTGGGGAACTTTAGTTAAAATCTATGTTTATTCTTAGCAATGTTACTTCAATCTAATAATCTATAACATACAGCACCATAAATTAAAAAAATGTATATATTAATTTTCGTACTGATGTAGTTTTCTTCTTTTGAATAACAAAATAAATAAAAAAAATAAAAAAAATAAAAATAATAGTCTAAATATAAATATAAATGGAACTTTATCTGTTTGTCTGTTTGTGTGTCTTTGTGTGTGTCTGCTTATGTGTGAGTTTGTTCACTATGGACTCTGAAATGGCTTGGCCGATTTTCTTGAAGATTTAGATAGTTGTACTTTATGTGTCTAAGAGTATTCTTAGATATGTGTTGCTTTGAAATGCACGCAATAAGTATCGAAAATCGATAATTAAAAAAATCAGCTTCTAAAATAAAGGGTCCAATTCAAATGAAATATTACACACTAACAGTCTACCATTGAAAGAATTGTTCAAAAGTTTTATGACTACAGATCCCCACACTACTTTGCCAATTTTTATTCTAGAGACTTGAAATTTTATATATGGGTTACTCAGACCTGTGGAAAAGATTCAATTTGCTTTTCAGTCAGAAAGATAGCTTCTAAGGAGTCAAACACAAATATGTTTTCTTTTATCATTATTAAAATAAAATATTGACTCAAACATTTTTTGGTCCATACATTAATTTTCTATACTAAAATATTTCAAGCTCTAATAATTGATTTTATTAACTGATACTTTTAATTATCAGCTTGAAAGTATTTTTTTCTCGTATAGTGTTTTTTACTAATTTATATTTCACACACACACACACACACACACACATGGATGTAAAAATAAAAAGTCACTTTTGTGAGTATAAAATACTCACAAAAGGGACTTTTTATTTTTACATAGCATGCAACTAACTGTACCAGTGTAAAGATGAATGTTACCTACATATTACTACTTATTTAATGATTATTTCCAAATATCTGTACCTCTTTTGCTTTTCTAAGAGATTTTATTATAAAATATTTAATTCAAACATGTGTTATTGAAAAGAAATTTCCTTTTTGATATTTTCTTCTCCGATTTTTCTTTTTTTTTCTCACAAGAGTTTCAGTTTTAGGGTTCAGTGTTTTTAAGTAGTCCCTGAGTTTTCCGAACATTTTCAGCTGTCTACAACCATCTTCAGGGTTATATTCCATTTTAGGCTATTGCAAAATTGTAGTAGTTTTTGTTACTATATGTGTTTTTTGTTCGTGTTTTAAGGCTTAGGATGTATTTATCCAGCATTTTTTAACAAATTTTTTAATGCCTAACTGCACTAAAAATATTTTATTGTACATATCACCATAATAAATTTGATGATTAAACCTTTTTAAGAATATTATCTCTATTTTCAAAATTATTTCTATTAAGAGTGGCCTTTTTTATTTGGATGGTATAGCTTGTACAAAAGTGTATGTATATGTATGTATATGTATGTGCGCACTCATTTTTTTTTAAGCCTATGAATAACTTTTTTATCTTCTGAATCATAATTACTTTTATTGTCCATACTCTTTTTCAGCTTTGGTGTGTTAGAAAAAACATTACTTTTTATGGTGAAGTACAAGATGTCTGAAGATTTTTTTCTGTTTTGTCTAGAGTTAGAAGTATTGCTCTACCTTGCTTGGTGGTTGCTATGATGTTCCTTTTGTGCTCATTTTGACCTCTGATTTTTGTAATTTCAAGATTTTTTCTTTCTAAGAAAACTGATGTAACTTTTTGAAACCTGAAAACTATTTTGTAAACGGTTGTTTTATTGAAACCCCAATGACCAATGTAGCCTCCACACAGCAGATGGTACAGGTTGTAGTTAAGTGAACAGAACGTGAAATTAAATTCATCTTAACTACGACAACAAAACAAATCAAAACTAGGCAAAAACTGAAATGTGACTGAAAATATGTCGTTCACTGAAACAACAACAAAATTAAAAAAAAACAGATTAAAACAAGACAAAAAATGAAATGTAACTGACAAAAATGTCAATCCCTGAAGATGGTCAACGAAGATCGAAAACGTTTGGAAAGAATCCTCAAAATTATATTAAGACACTTGACCCAGCCACTAAGTCTCTTGTTAAAGAACAAGAAAAAATCGAATTAAAAATATTAAAAAGGAAAATTAAAATTCTTTTTAATGACACTTGTCTAAATAAAATGATATTGTATTTAGTATAATGCTTTTATTCTAGTATTATTATTACAAATACTGCTTATTCATTGGTATCGAATGCTTTAATTCTTGCAACACCTTTGATATGAATAAAATAGTAGAGAAAACACTAGTCTTGGCAGAGTATAATCTACCCATCTAGTGTAAAAAAACAAAACACTTTACTTTGCAACCACACTTATGCATGTCTTTTGGGAATGAGGTACCAAAGTCCTTATTCTCTTCTACACCACCAGCAAGGTCTTCAATCTTATTTGCTTTAATGCTAACTCAACTACTTTCCAAGCCTTGACCATTAACTCTTTTATGCTGACAATATTGACTTGGGAAGATATGAAGGAAATCATTGATCATTTCTGCAGGGCAAGTGCTGCCTTTAGGTTTACAATCAGCCAAGAGAAAACCAAATTGATGCTCACCTTACCTCTGTGTTGTGAATATAAAGAACCCAATATATATATATATATATATATATATTGGGTACTTGACTGTGCTTTGTTGAATCCTTTGTCAACCTACCAAGCACTATCTACAGAGAAAGAATTCTTGATAATGAGATATAATGCAGGATTGAAAAAGAGAGCAGGAACCTCAGAAGTCTAGCCTAAAAGTATGTGTGTAGTCGAACAAAACTCACATAAACATGCCAAAAATGGGTGCTACCTGGCCATCCATATTTCTCAGATCCATGGGAAGTATACTTGCGACAGTGGATTAACACTCAAACTTTAGGAATGTGATACACAAGTTTGAGCCACAGTTGTTCTGTTGCGTTTAAATTTCTGTTAATACCCTTGGGGAAGGTATGATTCCCTATTTTCCTTCCAGGTATGGGCCACATAGTACAACTTATGTAATTCAAAGCAATGTGATGACAAAAAAAGATGTATGATAAAAATTATCATTCTTGACATTAAATGACCGAAAAGGTTGATATGCTGTAAAACAAATCAAACAATCTATCCTTAGATCCCTGTACCACATACTGTTTATCCATCAAGGCTTTTGAGAGGTTTTAAAATTTATAGCTCAAATAGAAAATCAACATCAAATAGCAATCTCTTAGATCTGATAGAGATATGCTCAAACAGGCTAAAACCTTCAGCATAGTGCTGCATAATGTCTGCTCCCTGTCCCGTTCGATGAGTAATGTCATAAGAGAGAGAAAAGAAGTACAGCCTTCCCACAGGCCAGTTCACTTTTGGAGAGGGCTCTAATTGTTGATTTAAGTAGGTAGTTAAGATAATATTCGGTTATGTCCATGATAATACAAGGGTTGTTTCAATAGGAATGCCACCTATTATTAAAAGTTATTTTAAGTTGATAAGCTACAAATAGGAGAGTGGTACCATTAAATCAAGCAACCTTTTGTGCTCCAGAATTTACCTTTTTATATAATTACCACCAATCTCAATTCACTTTTGCCAGCAATTAAATAGGCAGTCCATTTTTACTTTGAAATTGACTAACCCATCTTCTAACTGCGCTTGCATCAACTTCATTGGGTCCATAAACATTCAACAGTGCTGATGGATGTTAATTTTTTCTGCACTTTTTTCTGCTTGGAGAAATTCAATGATGCATCTCTGCATCTGACGCACCTCCATGACAGGGGTTGCTTTCTTAGAGTCGCACAACGTTTGCAACAGAGAGATGAAATTTTCAGGTGATGAATGCATTAGTTCAGCCATCATGACTATGCAATCTGAAATCCTCTCTGTGTACCAAAAAAATATTGTCAGTCTGTTGCAATTATTGCATTTTTAATTATTATTTATTATTTAATTAATTATTGTATCAAGGAAGACTGAAAACGTTTGGAAAGAAGCTTGGAAATTATATTAAGACACTCAACCCAGCTACTTAGTCTATTGTTAGAAAACAAGAAAAATTTGAATTAAAAATATCAAAAAGTAAAATTAAAATTCTTTTTAATGAAACTTGTTTGAATAATGATATTCTGCCTAAATATACGAAATATATATATATATATTGTAATGAAGTACATCGGAAGGATTAATACTTTGTTGAAATTTACAGCTTAAAATTGGTTCTAAATAATATGTATAATCAGTGAAGGCTGATATACCATCAAATTCAGTAATTGAGTCATGATACCTATTAGAAGTAAATAATTGCATCAGTTTTTAGAAATAAAGACCAAACAAGTGCATAAAATTATTGAAGACCTAGAAGACAAAATATTTTGTCAAATCTAAAGTTGTGTTTTGGTTGATAAAGATCAAATGAATGAATATCCGTGTTGGGTTGTTAGAACAAAAATATTGTCCACATTTGTAGAATGAGAATTTTTATTTGATTTTCAAATTGAATTTGATATAAAATTCTTCATAATATTTACTTCGATAAATATTCATTATTTTTGTATCATTAAAAAAAGCCAGAACTGATCTCAGATCAATGTGTATTCATTTGTGGGATTAAGAATTATAAAAGATTCTTTTTAGAAATGTTTTTTCAATTTCTCTAATCTAAGAATTATATATATATTTTTTTTTTCTTCAGCCATTTTTGTTACAACTTGGAGAAACAGAATTGATTATTTTAACTCGGGATCAAAAAAAGGTAAGAATTTATTTTTAAAATGGGATTTTTTTGTTTTTTTCTCTTGATCAAAAAGGATATAAAAGGTTCTCTTAATGCACACAATTCTTGTTGAAACCAAATAGGTCTTTAGTGGTGTACTTATAAAGCAGAGAATATTCGATATCAATGGTAAAACATCTTTAGATTTAAGATTGATGAAACATGGCTACAAGGTCAACTGTATTTAGGGACTGTCAATTCTTGCTTATGTATTCATCAGACCAAAAGACTTTAGTCTGATGAAAATAACAATTCTGAGTCTATAATGCATCCAGCTATCTATGTGTGTGCGGATGCATGTATGTGTGTGCGCATTTATGTGTGTGTGGATGTATGTATGTATGTGTGTGCGCATTTATGTGTGTGTGGATGTATGTCTGTCTATACTAATTGGTTTATCACTCTACATTGCTCAGGTTTTCAATAAATAACTTTATTGATTTGTTGGTCACTCTGCAAACACAGCTTGTTTTAGTTTTTAGGATATTCATTTTCTAATACAGGGTGACCCCAAAAAACATTCTTAATGAATAAAAATTTGGATTAAAATTGTTTAGTGCTATTGTTTCCAGAGTTAAAAGAATGTTTAGGTTTTGTTTATTTAATATTGAACATGTTATTTTCTGGCCGAAGAAAAGAAAAATATTCTTATTGTTTTCAATTTTAAGTTATTAAAAAATTGTGATTAAAAATTCTTTTTCTTCTGACGTTTTGAAAAGAATTTTCTGGATTCTTGTTTTTTTTCGATTTTTGCTTAAACATTGTTTGTTTATATATGTTGCACTTGATAAACTTTCATCATCACCATTATTATTATTATCATCATCATCATCACCATTATTATTATCATCATCATCATCATCATCATTACTACTACTAGCATTATTAGTGTTGTTGTAGCTATAGTTATTGCTCCAGTTATAGACAGAAGTAGTAAGAGTATTGAGGTTTTTGACATTTGATTCTGCTTGAAAAATCAATAGCTGTCAATGGGAAACACCATGAATTGATTTTTCTTTGTTTTATTGGATTCTCAACACTCACTTCTACAGATGTAGACTCTTTCATCTCACTTTCTCATATCTGATGTATGTTCTGTATATTTTTGGTATAAGATTACAAAGCATAACAATAGAATTTCATATCATAGTAACAGTCTGTGCTTTGAATTTATTTGTTAAAGTTCACTTTTGTTTTTTTTACTATTTTCTCTTTTGGTCAAACTAAGAATAGAAAAAGATTAATTTTCTGTATTGATCATTTGAGACTTGCTCTGCTTATCATTTCACTTTCATTTAATACAGGACTTTAAAAAAAAAAAGAAAATATTGTTTCTGTTACTTCTTTCTATTTTTATGAAAATTTTAAAAAGCACATCATTAATAAGATGAAAGTTTTGTTTAGATTTCTAAGATAAGTTTTGATAATTAATCCTAAAAGACATTTATCTCAATGGTTATAAGTATTGACTTATAGAAATTCAGGAAACGAACAATCAACTAAATGCTTTAGATTTTCCTTTTTCAGGATTGGCAAAAATATCTAAAGATACTCAATGGATTAATACTTAAGAGATTGTTAACAATAGATAAGTTGTATAAATAACTTGGTAGTTAAATCCAAACTGAAAAGCAGCATTGAACTGCAACCGCATGCTAGAATTCAATCAAGGTCTGAGAAAGGCTTGCATTTGGTTGAGTGCCATGAATTTGGGCATCAATCATAAAGTTAGATGCAAATGCCTCTGCAAAATCCCATCTACGTCCTAGAGAAATAAGCAGATACATAGGTTCATTATTGCTATTATTCTAAAAGTAAAAGGAACATATCAGTCAAAAGCTAAAGTATGGACCTAACTTCCTAATGTTCAGAGTTTGTATCATTAACCTTTACACTCTGCCTCACAATGAATTCTTTGATCTGTGGAAAAAATGGAAGACAATTATGTTGACAAGAAAGTTCTTGTGGTTTTTAACTTGTAAATTCAGATGAATATATCTTGGCTCAAACAAAAATTTATTGATTGAAATAAGCACCATCAGAATCAACACGCTTTTGCCAACACAAAACAATTGTATTTATAGCAGTCATGTAAAAATCTTGCGTTCTGGTAGCATTGAAGTCACTGAAGGCGTTTTTGATATTGCTTAAATTTTGTAAGCATTTCTCACGCAGAAGATTGTCAGGATGCTTGAAAAAGTGGAAGTCTGTAGGTGAGAGGTCTGGAGAATATGGCGGATGAGGCAAAGATTCATAGTCCAATTTGTTCAACTTTTGCAGGGTTGTTACTTCATAACGGCATTTATTTTGTACAAGTATTTTTCGGACTGCTGTCCTCATCCATGTTATTGCGGTCTTCACAACATTTCGGCCGATTAGCCCTCCGGCCGTCTTCAGGTGATCGA